>JACCGJ010008212.1:0-57511 GCA_013407085.1 Atriophallophorus winterbourni
CATTTCGAGAACAAAGCCCTTAACAATGAAGGGCTTAAGCCAAAATTATGGTGGCGCTATGTTGATGACACATTTGTTATCATCAAGCGAGATCAGTTAGAGGCCTTCTTTAAATATTTAAATGAAATAGACCCATGTATTACTGTCACAAAGGAAGTGGAATCCTGCACAGGCACTCTTCCATTTTTAGACTGTTTGGCACAAAAAGTAGACGGAAAAATAAAAACTTCTGTCTATCGGAAACCTATCGATACAGATGCTGTACTACGATACACTTCCGCTCATCCAAGACAGGTCTTCAGTTCCATAGCTTGTTCCCTTTTCCACAAGATAGAACACTTGTGCAGCGACGAAAGGGAGCGAAAACAGGCGCACCGTGAAGCGAGCCAAAGGCTCATAGACCACGGTTATCCAAAAAGTTTTGTAAAACGCCAATTGATGAAGGTAAAATACCCATCCGAAAAATCGGAGAAAAATTGGCGTGATACAGTTTGTATACCGTATGTAAAATGCACATCTGAAGCGATACGTAGAATCTTGAACCAGGCGGCCATACGCGTAACTTATAAGAAAGGGAAAACTATCCGTTCTGATGCACCTCATGGATAAGACACCTTTATCTAGCGTTACGAACAGCATCTACAGAATCAACTGTAAGGACTGCTCGGGTGTTTACATAGGGCAGACTTCCAGGGAAATTCACACTAGAATCGAAGAACACCGAAAGCGTGTCCGGAGACAGCCCCGGGATGCGAGGGAATATCAATCTTTTATTCGTGATTCCGCCTTGGCGGAGCACGTTTTAGATACGGGCCACAGCGTCGATCTAGACAATGTGGCAATATTGAGACGCGGTATTAAACCGTATAGCGAACGCCTACATGCGGAGGCGGTCGAAATTACAAAGGCAGCTCGACTGGCGCTCAATAAGGTGGATGGGGCAGAAATCTCCACAATCTGGCGCTCAGCACTGATGCGAAAATAAATAATAATTTTTATTCACTTTATACCTACTAGTTAATTAGATTTTTGTTTTTCTTCAAACAACTTAACCTTAGCCCTGTTAGTTATGTACTTTAACGTATGTGGGCCGCTGTGTCAACTGACCGTGACCGTGTTCACTTGTATCAGATTGACGTGGATACACACTGTGTGGAAAATCGGCCACTGATCCTGGTCATTCCCACGAGACGTGACACACTGTAGTCGTACTATAGGCTGTTTAGCGGTAAGGTCAAATAAGTGGTGGTGGGTTGACTGCTACTTAATCATTTTCCCCGTCCTGACTATCACCCTTGGTCTGACGAAGCTTCTGTGTCAGAAGTGAAACGTTACCCAAAAACTACTCTAACCGATTGCACACAAATTCCTTTGCATTATGAATACACGATCGGTTCCAAACATATTCCAATCGATTGCTGACTCCTACGAGCCCCGTGTTCGAAAATTGGCCAGTGAGTTGGTGAGAACAGCGGAATATGAAGCCAGATGGGTGAACCTTCAACCTTCGTTGCAAGCAGCGGGGCGTAATACCAAGGGATCTGGTGGTAAAACCTCCGGATAATTCACGCAAATTGACAAAGGCGGCCGCGAGCGCATCCAAATTGTTTTTGAAACAAAGGATCCACCGGGTCAATGAAACCCTATTGGCCGCTCGATCGAAAGCCTCTAAAATGATATCGAAACTGCGCGTTGAATTATCCGAAGCGGATTTCTGCAGAATTTGTGGAAAACACGCGGAGGTTTCAGCCACACAAACGGAGCGAATAGGAGAAAGACAAAACCGTAAGTTCAACAAGTTATTAGAGTTATATAACAAACATTCATCTAATAAATCTAATAAGACATTATCTAGCAACCAGTATTCTAGTGTTTTGAATTTATCTAATCGGCAACTTTCGCAATCTGAGATTGTTGGAGAAGGGCTTGAATTTCTGCATAAGTAAGAGCTTTATGAAGGCTGAGGATATTATCCCATGTATTGAGGGGTCATTAAATGCACTTCCTAATGAACAGGCAGACTCGATAAGAAACTGTATCGTTGGCGTCATTAAAAACCAGGAACAAGGCGATGCAAACCTTGATTCACATGAAAGACAAGCACTTCTTACGCTGAAGCAAGATACGAATATAGTCATTACTAAGGCTGATAAAGGGAAAGTAACGGTAATTTTGAACAAAAGAGATTATGTCGACAAGGTTGGGGTACACTTATCCGAGGGCCCTTATGAACGGATAGATAATGGAAAAATGAAAAGGTAATGAATAACTGCAAAATGGTAGTCTCTAGGTATTTGCGTGGCGTTAAGGAGAGTTTGGGAAAGGGCTTGTGGTATAACCTGTATCCCAAGTCTACTCTAACTCCTAGGTTCTACGGCCTGCCTAAAATACATAAAGATGGCATTCCTGTAAGACCTATCGTCGATGGTATCGGATCACCTGCACACGAGTTAGCTAGACATTTGGCTTATTTGTTGAAACCTTTAGTCGGCAATACAGCCTCGTTCATCAAGAACGCATATGACTTTGCAGCACGCTTAAAGTCAGTAACAATTGATGACGATGAAATAATGGTTAGCTTTGATGTTAGCGCTTTGTTCACCAACGTCGATACAACAAGTGCGTTACAACTAGCTAGACAGGCCTTGGAATCTGATGCCAGTTTGTCGGATCGCACAAACTTCAGCGTTTAGCAAATTATTAACGGCGTATCGATCTGCCTAAGCATGAACCACTTCGTATTTAATGAGCAATTATATAGACAAAAAGAAGGGTTGGCGATGGGTTCACCGATATCTCCAGTACTTGCGAACATGTATATGGAGCATTTCGAGAACAAAGCCCTTAACAATGAAGGGCTTAAGCCAAAATTATGGTGGCGCTATGTTGATGACACATTTGTTATCATCAAGCGAGATCAGTTAGAGGCATTCTTCAACTATTTAAATGAAATAGACCCACGTATTACGGTCACAAAGGAAGTTGAGTCTTGCTCAGGCACTCTTCCATTTTTGGACAGTTTAGCACAAAAAGTAGACGGGAAAATAAAAACTTCTGTCTATCGGAAACCTATCGATACAGATGCTGTACAACGATACACTTCCGCTCATCCAAGACAGGTCTTCAGTTCCATAGCTTGTTCCCTTTTCCACAAGATAGAACACTTGTGCAGCGACTAAAGGGAGCGAAAACAGGCGCACCGTGAAGCGAGCCAAAGGCTCATAGACCACGGTTACCCAAAAAGTTTTGTAAAACGCCAATTGATGAAGGTAAAATACCCATCCGAAAAATCGGAGAAAAATTGGCGAGATACAGTTTGTATACCTTATGTAAAATGCACTTCTGAAGCGATACGTAGAATCTTGAACCAGGCGGCCATACGCGTAACTTATAAGAAAGGGAAGACTCTCCGTTCGGTTCTGATGCACCTCAAGGATAAGACACCTTTATCTAGCGTCACGAACAGCATCTACAGAATCAACTGTAAGGACTGTTCGGGTGTTTACATAGGGCAGACTTCCAGGGAAATTCACACTAGAATCGAAGAACACCGAAAGCGTGTCCGGAGACAGCCCCGGGATGCGAGGGAATATCAATCCCTTATTCGTGATTCCGCCTTGGCGGAGCACGTTTTAGATACGGGCCACAGCGTCGATCTAGACAATGTGGCAATATTGAGACGCGGTATTAAACCGTATAGCGAACGCCTACATGCGGAGGCGGTCGAAATTGCCAAGGCAGGTCGACTGGCGGTCAATAAGGTGGATGGGGCAGAAATCTCCACAATCTGGCGCTCAGCACTGATGCGAAAGTAAATAATTTTTATTCACCTTATACCTACTAGTTAATTAGATTTTTGTTTTTCTTCAAACAGCTTAACCTTAGCCCCGTTAGTTATGTACTTTTACGTATGTGGGCCGCTGTGTCAACTGACCTTGACCGTGTTCACTTGTATCAGATTGACGTGGATACACACTGTGTGGAAAATCGGCCACTGATCCTGGTCATTCCCACGAGACGTGACACACTGTAGTCGTACTATAGGCTGTTTAGCGGTAAGGTCAAATAAGTGGTGGTGGGTTGACTGCTACTTAATCATGTTCCCTGTCCTGACTATCACCCTTGGTCTGACGAAGCTTCTGTGTCAGAAGTGAAACGTTACCCAAAAACTACTCTAACCGATTCCACTCAAATTTCTTTGCATAACGGGGCTAAAATTTAATTAACTATCAGGTATAAGGTGAATATCAACTATTTACCTTCGCATTAGTGCCGAGCGCCAGGTTGTGGAGATTTCTGCCCCATCCACCTTATTGACTACCAGTGAACTTGGCTTGGCAATTTCGACCGCCTCATAATGTAGGCGTTCGCTATACGGTTCAATACCACTTCTCAATATTTCCACATTGTCTAGATCAACGTTGTGGCCTGTATCTAAAACGTGCTCCACCAGGGCGGAATCACGAATAATGGATTGATATTACCTCGCATCCCGGGGATGTCTCCTGACATGCTTTTGGTGTTCTTCGATTCTAGAAGCATTTTCCTGGAAATCTGTCCTATGTAAACACCCGAATAGTCCTTATAGTTGATTCTGTAGATGTTGTTCATAACTCTATATAAAAGTGTCTTATCCTTGAGACGCATCAGAACCGAACGGATAGTTTACCCTTTCTTATAAGTTACGCGTATGACAGCCTGGTTCAAGATTCTAAGTATCGCTTTAAATGTGCAGAAATCTCCACAATCTGGCGCTCGGCACCGACGCGAAAGTAACTAGTTTTTATTCACCTTATACCTACTAGTTAATTAGATTCTTGTATTACTTCAAAAATAGCTTAACGTTAGCCCCGTTAGTTATGTATTTTTACGCATGTGGGCCGCTGTGTCAACTGACCTTGACCGTGTTCACTTGTATCAGATTGATGTGGATACACACCAGGAGGAAAATTGACCACTGATCCTGGTCATTCCTACGAGACGTGACACACTGTAGGCGCACTATGGCTGTTTAGCGGCATCTGAATGTTTTTTGCTTGCAAGGATGCTTGATTTTTTGAGATTGTACTGTTGGAATACAGTGAAGTTGAGTTGAGTGTGAATACAAATATCCAATAGCGTAATTAGTACCTCATGCGTGATTGGATTTCCGCCATACGTTGTTCCGTGTTCCATTAGCAGCGATGACATTGTTAGCTTGGCCAGTGTAAAGTCGATGGACGTAAATATGGGTCGTCGTCAGATATCTTCACGTTTTGCAGTTTTTTGAGAAATTCTTCTGCTGAGTGTACGGAATGGTCCGAGTATCTGACGAGATATAGGAGTTTTCTTCGTAGTTATTTTGACAATCTATGCGAAGGTGCTCCAGGGAGTGAAACGATTGGACCTAGTGGGACACCTTCATTGTGCACCTTTGGTACACCGTAGAATCGCGGGATTGAGGAATCTTCCGGTTTCATTCGAAAATATTCAGCACTGGTAATCTGTGCCTTGAAGATCAGTCTCTTGAGAGCAGCGTTAATCTTGTTTTCTAGTCGTTTCGTTTCATCTTCGCTGACCTGTCGGTAGGTGGTCGTGTCCCGCAGCAGTTCTTCAGCTTTCTCGATGTCATCAGCTTTATCCATAACTTCTGTCATTGGCATTCTGTCTGCGGGTAAAATGACTGTGTTCTGGCTTTCCTTTCTTCTTAGCTAAACTTTGGGTGTTCTGCGTTTCTCCCCAATGCGGGAATGAATTTTTGCCAAACATTTTCTATTGTATCTTGATCGAGATCTTGAGATTTGATTATACCTTTAGACCCGTTAAGAATTCACTTGTGTCGGCATCCCGATAATTAAAGTTTAGTCCTTTCGCAAGCACCTTTCGGTCGTTGTCAATTGCTTTGTTGAAAGATTTCTCACCCAGGTTTCGGCGTAATTATCCCATTCATTAGGCGTAATTCTTTGAAAATTTCAGGTCAAGTGTTCTTCGCTTCTTCATCTTTGCTCGGCTCTGTATTATCTTCATTGCTTTCTCCAGGTCATCTGCTAGTTGCTGCCCAATGTGGATGTCGCACCTCACTCGTTCTTCATTTATTTTAGCTTTGTTTTTCCTCAGTCTCTCGTGGTCATCTGTGATCATCAAGGATATCCATTTGTGAGTTTGTTTCTCCCGTAGGTTTATGGCACGTGGATGATTGAGGGGTGGCGACGTTGTAAGCATTTCGGCGTTAGATAGTTTCGTTGACATTCGTGTAGAAAGAAAAGCTGCTTGTTCGATGATGCTGCTCGATGGCTATATGTTTCTCATCATCTGGCATACTTGATCGTGTCTCGCACAATGATGTTTTATATTGAAGCGAATACTTGTAGCTCAGGGATTAGATGTTGTGCGTTGTATGTTCGCTGAGCTGACATTGCAGCAGTAGGACGTTTCGCCATCAAGCTAGATGATATCGTCAGCTGAGCTTCTTGGGAAGTGTTCGTAATCGTCGTGTTTTCTTATTTTTATACACTGAGCGTTTTGTTTCTTTCCTCGTCATTAGCTTCTCTCAAGGTCACACGGCTTAATGTTCGGTTCTTCATTGGCACATACATGTCGTCAAATTGAACGTGTTGATGCAATGACCGCGTTGTGGAGTGCCACGCTTCGAGGAATTCCAATATGTGGCGCGTGCGTCCCCTTGCAATGACTATGATTCCTTTCCAGTTGTATTGATGTCCTCCTTGTTCAGCGTGAATTGATAGTAGCGATTTGTGATCGTGCCGCTTCACCGTTGAATGGTGTTCACTCAGTCTGGTACCCAGTCTGGTAACGTTACCAAGGATAATGAATGTCTACCTTCGCCCCACGATGGAGTATGCGGTAGAAGTCTGGGCTCCTTGGCTGCGAAAAGACATTGCTCTCTTCGATAAAATCTATCATAGAGCAACAAAGTTAGTGATGGGTCTTCGCACTGTTCCGTACACCGAATGATTGCGACGTCTGGGTCTATGCGACTTTACCCAAAGGAGGATACGGCGCGATATTATTCTGACTTGTAGAATTGTGTCTACCGAAGGACATCCACTAAAACACTTGCTCGATGTGTGTGATGGGAAAGTGGCACGCGGACATACCTTATCCCTTTACGTTCCAAGTTCCCGTATTGATAGTCGATGCCATTTTTTCGCCGTACGTGCTATATTTCTTTGGAATTCCCTACCTGAACATGTGGTGGACTCTCCTTGCCTGGCGGCGTTTAAAGCGAAATTGGACTTACATATGCAAAAGAATACCATTCGTGAGCCTTACATTTGATATTCACTATTGCTTTTATACTATTGTATTTTTCATGTTTTTATTCATACCGTAATCCTGTGGTGTTTTAAAGTATTAACTTGTTTAACCATAAATCATTGAATCCTTGAATCCTTTCGGTTTTCCCACGTAACGCACCTCACAACCCGCGCATGGGATTTTATAAACCACGTTTTTTGTCTTCTTCTTTTAAGCCGTGTTTCAATCTACACAGCTGATTGCGGAGTGTTCGCGTAGGTGTGTGTGCAACATTAATTCCAAGTGGTCGCAGTACTCCTGCAGCGATTTCTGAAACATTCTCAATGTGTGGTAAGGGTTTCCTGACCTGTGTCTGTGGTTGCTCCGTAGAAAAGCTTCTGGGCGATTTGTATCTTAGTATTCAAAGTAATTCAATGTTTTAACGGTCCAAAAAGCAAATACTTTACAGTAACCACAGATTAAAAATATAGGGAATGCATAAAAACAACACAAATGTTTTATCAATATGGAAAGTCAGCACATGTATTCAGTTGCGAGGTTGGATTTAGTCAACATATACTTGTCAAGTTCAGCGTTTAACAAGTTCAGGCTCGATGCGCAAATGATATGTGGGCGCAGAGAGTTACATATAAAACAAACTCTGACAGCAAAGAAAAACCTTCGACAATTTGATCTAAAGTGTGGAATAATTAACTTGTATCCATGCGATCTGCTACCACGTGCTTCTTGCCAATGAAACAGGTGTTCAAGTGGGTGATCCAATGTTTGCAGAATGTTGAACAGCAGGATCAAGTCACCCCTGAGACGATGGTACGAAAAATCAAAGAGAGTTAGAGTTGCAATCCTCTCCTTGTATGGCCTGTTATATAGCCCGGTCACCAGTTTTGTAGCGCGGTGGTATACGCGTTGCAGCAAGGTCATGTCCTTCTGTATCCATGGGGGCCATGCTTGAACAGCGTACTCTATTTTTGGTCTCATTTAGATGTTAGGACCTAGTGGGATACCTTCTTTGTGCACCTTTGGTACACCGCAGAATCGCGGGATTGAGGAATCTTCCGGTTTCATTCGAAAATATTCAGCACTGGTAATATCTGCCTTGAAGTTCAGTCTCTTGAGAGCAGCGTTAATCTTGTTTTCTAGTCGTTTCGTTTCATCTTCGCTGACCTGTCGGTAGGTGGTCGTGTCCAGCAGCAGTTCTTCAGCTTTCTCGATGTAATCAGCTATATCCATAACTACCGTCATTCGCCCTTTATCTGCGGGTAAAATGACTATGTTCTGGTCGTTTTTAAGCTGTTTGATGGCTTTCCTTTCTTCATAGCTATACATTAGGTTTTCTGCGTTTCTATAAATAACAAGTTTTGTGATTAAAATTCAACGATATAAACATTCTGTCCGAAACGCTTTGACTTCTCATTCACTACAGTAGTTCTCAACCAGTACCGAATATCCCATGTTCAGATTACAAAAGAAATTCGGGTTTGACCTATAAAACGGTTGTTTAACTTGCAGGTGATCGGGATCACGTTGCGCAGAATGTGAAGTGCACAAGTGAACAGTGCCACACAAGGGCTCTCGGATGACACGAATACCGGAGACCTAAACTCAACGACATCAACTGCAACCTCGAAAGATTTTTCGGATGTGAAAACAGTTCGAATGATGAACTGTTCAGAAACAAGAATATACTGAAGATACATACAGTTATTAAACGATATGTAATCCGGGACAGCCAATCAATAAGCTGAACTTGGTTTGATTTCAACGAAACCAGTTCGCACGAAATCGCCCCTCATTTATCTGGACGCCCGATCAACCATATGTGACTATCAGATGTGCAAACATAGGTTTTGATTGTGTGCAGGTGTGATTGACATCTGTTAACTAGTTAGCACACTGGGGGTCACGCACGTTAATGTTTATCCGTTGTAGAACCGTGTATGGTTTTACCCCCGCCTTATCATTTCTACGTTATCTAGATCAATGCTATGACCTCTATGAGGTTAGGGCTGAATATCTTATCATTGATCGATATTCACTCGAATTGCGCGACTGCTTTCCGGTTGGCTTTTAGTGTTCGTTTATCTTAGTACTGAGTTCCCCTGGAAGTTTGTCAAATATATACAACGTGACAATGTTTACCACTTATCTACTGTTTCAAGGCTCACTGAACCTAATCTTACTGTCTCCACCTGATGACGGCAAACAGCCAAAAACCGGTAGTGGTGTGTAAGTGCGGGGGATTTGAGCAACACATTACTGTTGGTTGTTTTAACGATTATTTTTCCAGCATGTATTTTCGATTGCTTCGTTATATTTCGGGTAGAAGCATAAGGGTGTTATAATGGATGTGTCGTCGAAATTGCAGCAGAGACTGTCGTTGCGTTCTATCGATCTATGCGTTGTTCTAACCCAACAGCCAGGAAATCAGAACAAGACCAGAATCGGAGGTTGTTCGGGAGTCCAAGATCCAAGCGTCCAGTGTGTGCGTTTGGACCGTGTACATGGTCTGTATTCATAGGGTAATCACAGAGCGAACATGTGGGGTACATCATAATCGTGGGAAGGTGCATGGTGTAAACGACGGATGTCGGTTGTCATGGGCGACTCAGACAATTTGAATTTGAATTTTAATGAGCATGGGGTGTGAGCGTGGGGGATGTGAGCAACACATCAGTTTGGTCATCCATAAGCGCCTTGAGGGCTTGACCACGAATCACTAAGTGATTATGTGTTTGAACATCGTGGTTCGTTGTACGAACCCTATGCAACAGTGGCATTCACTTGTTTACCATTTATCCACTGTTTCAAGGCTCAATGAACCTAATCTTACTGTCTCCACCTGATGACGGCAAACAGCCAGAAACCGGTAGTGGATTTTAATTTGGGGGATGTGAGCAACACATCACTTTTGTCGAACATGGGGTTTGTTGTCGAGGTACAACATGACTCACCCAACAATAATTTTTCCTCCGTTGCGAACTCGTTAGGAAGGTGCCCTCCTAACAGGGTCAAATGCGATTGTCCGTGTAAAATCATGCCAATAACGAAAACCATCGCTCAGAATTTATATTTCAGACTGAATCGGTGTGACTAGTGCTTATAATTCTCAATTTCTTGTCCGCATAAACCCAAGCAGCCACACTTAACCCACGGCACAGCACAATCTGATTCGATCATCTCGGACTTTTTTTGATTCTTACATTTGTGTCCCAGTTTTCCATTTTCCCACTCGCAAATCAGGCTAATAATGTAGCATCAACGGTAATACGAATTATTCTATTTGAAATTTCAAGTTGTCTTGTGACACTCTCTGGACATTATCACAATTTAAAAAACTGTATGAAAACATTTTTCCACCGAATCGCAAGTGACGTTTCCGTTCCATTCGTTTCAGGCCGATATTCGGCGCGAGTTGAACGAATTCAAAGCTAAAGAAATGGCGGTTCATGTCCAGAGTCGGCACTACACCAGGTTTGTCTTTGTTTATCGAATCGCTTCAAGTGTGTCTGATTTGGTTTGGGTTAGTTTAAACTCGCATGATCGTAAAAGTGGTCTTCTACTTTTACTGAGCTGCATGCGGAAACACGCTGAATCTCACTGCCATTTCCTCCATCTTGTATTTGTCTTGGCCTGGGTAACTTGGCGGTATATTAGCCATGTACAATCTATGACTGTGCGGTACTTTGCGTGGATCAGGGTTGTGATTTTTTGCGTATACATTAACGGCCTTCTGCCAGGTTGGTGACGATTAGCCTTTGTTTCCACCTGAGCATCATATTCACCATTAACCTTTGATCATCCTGGCAGCACCATACAAATTGCAAGTATCACTTTACATTTATAGAATTTCTTTTCAGTTTGGCTTGATTTATCATTTCCCGCTCTGTCAAATGCACGCGCGGCAAGTTTCGCTTCCATGTGAAACGTGAGACATTTTGTTTGAACTCGTTAAGGATGGAAAGGTGATTGATTGTTTGAACTAGTGCTGCTGTTTTAAGTTGAGAAAAGCTACACGATGCGAAATGCACTTTAGATTAATTTGCGACCTCATCGGCCCTGTATTATGCAATTGGGATGGTTATTAGGGGTAGCCTGTTGCGCATCTCCTTCATTTGTCTCTATATATTTTACGTATCAATCTACTTATTTGTGGTGACAGTAGTCATGATATTGATTGTTTTTACAGCGTCTGAGTATAATCCAGCATAACAAAACCAAACGCATTTGTCTCATAGAAAATGAGCGGAAGATGATTGGCTGATTGTAAGAACTTTTATTTCGCTTTATATTTAATGGTGTATCGAGTTTAACGTGCTAGAATCGCTGGCAGAGCAGCTGCAATTGTGTCCCGTTTGATCTCTCGTGTATGAAGCAACCGCAAGTTGACTGTGTAGACAAAGATGATGGTATTCAGCGCGTGAGTTCGAAATCCTTTACTATGCGGCAGTGAAACCTGTACCATTTACGCAAGAAACGGACGGATGCTGAATGCTGTCCATTTAAAGAGCATCCGCGTATATTGAACTTATCGTGGATCGACAGAGTCAAGGATGCTATTGTGCTTTCTAGGGGATCTCAGAGCATAGTCACCTTACTAAAATACATCCGCCTACGCTCGCTGGATCATGTGTGAAGAATGGAAAATGTTTGTGTTCCAAAAGATCTACTCTATAATGAGTTGAAATCTGATCTGGACCATTTTGCTGATAGTGGTTGTGGTAAAAAGATATCTGAAAAGTCTTGAAGTTGACCCTTCGAGTTGGGAAGAACTTGCCCTTGACCGTTTAATTTAAAGACCTCGTTAAAAGCGTTACCTTCAAGCTGAGTATGTGCAAATAGTGCATTGGGTTGTTAAACGTAGGTAACAATGTCGTCGTTAGTTGGGAAGTACTTGTTTTAGACAGCTGGGGAAGTGCACGTACTGCTTTCGGCTTCTGAACATAAACCTCGCTGTAATCGTACAACTTGCAGCGATCGACCGACTACTGTTCATCGCTGTGAGCGCTGCGGCAGAGATTGTTTCTGCCGAATCGGACTGTTTAGTCATTCTAAAAAGTCTGAAACAATCATGCGCTTATGATGTACTTCCATGTTCAACATCGATCGAAGTAGGCCAATAGTAGCAACAACTTAGTCTGTAAATGAACCAAGAGGTCACGGACTGAGAGAAACACTGAAAACGATCGTTCATTTGCTAGGGTTGGGATATGTTTCAAGCATGACTCATCATGGCCTACCGTTTTCGTATTTAATCGTAGAACCTGGTAGAGGCTGAAGGAACCAACCGGGTGGCAACCCCATGATGCGTCGCGCTTAGTTGAAGAATGCTATGCTCAGTGGGACGTATTTGCTTATTTGGTGTATTCTAAAAGATCCACCCAATAGTTAGCTTGAAACTTTGCGCATTATGGCTACAAACCAAAGTTCGCAATACCTATGTAGTTAGTTGTGTGTGTCAATTATTTTATCCAGTCTTTTTAATATTATATATAAAATAAAAAATAAGGAACCCATTAAATCGCACCCAGTGAAGTTATAGGCTCTTTTTACGCACATTACCAAATTCTGATCGCCAACTTTCTTCGAACTCGTTCGCTTATCTGCTTTTTCCTCATTTTTTGTTTGGCACTTCGTCCGACTCCAGTTCTGCGACATGTGATGATGACGGATTCGTTACATTTATCCTAGTAAACAGAAAGTCTGCGTTTATTTTCGTACCACTTTCTATATATCCCACTCAATTTCCATGTAAAACGCTCAATAGAAGTGTGCATCTGTGGTTTCAAGATTCAAGAATTTATGGTCACAAAAAGCACATAGCTTCACAATTACCATATCATAGTAAATATACGTTCAGGAAATAGGTATAAAATAAACATGTAATGTCAAGTATAGTCAAGTTGTATAGTTACCATGAGTCAATACGCAGGTGTCGTCAAAACGTTATGCAACAAATAAGTATCCAAATTTCGAATAAACGTTTCGATGCTGGGAGAGATGACAAGAGTTTCAGGGAGGGAATTGCAATGAAACAGACACGTACACAATAAAAATATCGGCGACAGCTGATACGGGAGTGGGGAATTTGCAGTGTCCTTGAGTGGCTGCGTGTATGACGTGACTCACGGTATTTGAATAAATGTTTTAAGGGATGATGTGGGGTATTCAATATTATATATGTTAGTATCACATCGTTTCGAAGGCTTCTTTGAAGGGGAGTGGGGAGCCTCAGTTTTTGCAATCGTTCCTCGTACGTTAGTTTCCGGAAACCTCTTGCGAGTTTGGTTGCGCGATGGTATATTTTGTCAAGCAATATTATATCCTTTTTTAACCACGGAGTCCAAGCTTGTGATGCATGTTCCATGGTTGGAATTATATAGGCCTTCATAATGGTGGGCAACGTTCCAGGCGAGAAGGTCCTGAAAATCCGTCGCAGCATACCTAAAAGCTTGGAAGCACGCTTGTAGATAACCTCACAATGCAGGCTGTTCTTCAGGCTGCCGCATATACAGACTCCAAGATCCCTTTCCGATTCGGTCCAGCTCAAAATCATCTGCCCAAAGTGATATTGGTACTGGAATGGCTTACTAATTTGCAACACGTTGCATTTTTGGATATTGAATGGCAAATTATTCCGTACCGACCATTCGTGTAGTGCATCTAGATCACGTTGCAGCTGTACACAGCCCGCAATTGTTTTTATCCGGGTCCAAAATTTATTGTCATCAGCAAAAAGAAACACCTTGCATACGAGCGTCTCTGGTAGGTCGTTGATGTAAGCCAAGAAAAGTACTGGCCCGAGGACTGAACCTTGCGGTACGCCACTAGAGGCATCAATAGACTGTGCTAGTACCCTGTTGATTCGAACGATCGCCTTACGCCCACTGAGGTAACTTTCAAGCCATATGAGTAGCTATCCACTGATACCCATCTGCTTCAGCTTTTGTATTAGTCGAAAGTGATCAACTCGGTCAAAAGCTTTAGACATGTCAGATAACAGGCATGGATGCTAGCTCCTTCGTCAACCGCTTGGGTCCAGTCATTTAAAACCGTCAACAGGTTTGTCAAGCATGAGCGAGATTTACGAAAACCATGCTGCGCTACAAATAGCATATTTTGTGATTCCACGTGATAAACTATATTTTCTGTCACTATACGCTCTAGAACTTTGGATATCACAGGAAGTAGGGTGACAGGACGGTAGTTTGCCGGATCTGAACGTCTACCGCCTTTGTAGATAGGTGAAATTACCCCTGTCTTCCACTCTGTTGGCGCCACTCCTTCAATTAGAGAATGTTTAAACAATTCACACAAAGGTTCACACAGCTGCTGGTCACAGGATTTTATTATAGTCGGAGTGATCCCATCCACTCCAGGGGATTTCCTAGGGTTCATTCGACACAAATGTCGTTGTTTAATCACTGGATTTATCTCGATCTCAGTCAGCTGTTGCGTCACTGTTGATAGCGGTAATTCTTTAGTCGAACGAATCGCTAACGGACTAGATACTTTAGCATAAAATTGAGCGAGAGCATCAACTGTTTCCTTTGCTGAGACTGTTAAGCCATCGTCAGTAAGAACAGGAAACACCCCTGGTCTCATGCTCGATCGGCATTGACAATCCGATAAAGCAATTTAGAATTTCCTTCCATTTTCCAAGATAGAAAGCGATGGTAATTTTGCTTGTCTTCCTTGATGAGAGTGTTTACTTTGTTGCAAATTCCGCAAAATTGTTGCCACGACGCATCAGTCTTGGTATTTCTGTGTTGAAACCAAGCAGAGTTCCTTTGCCCGATCCATTTTTTCGTGCGACTACGAAGCTTAAAGCGAAAGTCGCTTAACTTTCGGATTAATTAGCTAGCATCGGACAGCAGGCAGGCTTGGCTCGCACACTTGTTAGCCTTGATGTCGATGTGTACTGTTTGTCGGAAACACGCATTCATAACTAGCTCAGTTACACGATTGTCTAAGCCTTCGAACTTACGCAAGTCACACTACCTACGCCTGTCCACTGATGACGATGCCATGGTATCTGGTCAAGCTGGTGTTGGAATCGTCTTAAGTGAGCTAGCTGAGGTCGAACTGTTAGACTGGATCCCAGTCGACAGTCGTCTTTGTGCAGTAAGACTACAGGGTTCGTGCAAAAAGGCTGATTTCGCATTAAATACCGCAACCTGTTTGTGGTTGCTGCCTATGCACCGACTAATTGTAGCTTTGAACTTGACAAAGATGAGTTTTATGGAAGATTCCAAGAACTCATTAGACTTGCATCGAGGAGTGACATATTTGTCCTAGCTGGAGACATGAATGCCGGAGTAGGCAGTCTATCTTTAAAACGAGCATTTCGTGAGATGAAGGTTTGGTCTCGATTGTCATCGTAATGACAACGGCGAAAGATTGTTTAGCTTGTGCTCAGAGAACAGACTCTACCTTGCCAGCACTAACTTCCGCCATTCGAAGCATCAATGCTCCACCTAAAGATCTCCATCGGCGGCCTTGTTGGCGCAAATTGACCATATTGCTATCAGCTACTCGTGGCGAGGGAGTGTGCAAGATTGCCGTTCCTACTGGGGCACCTGTCTAGAGTCCGATCATGCGTTAGTCTGTGCTAAGCTCTCGATGCGTTTTAGTGGGAAACGTAGAAATGTTGCAAGGCAGTTGAATGTTGCCAGGCAGTTGAATGTTGCCAGGCTTAATGATCTCCCGGTTTTCCGAGGGTTTCAGGCCAATTTGAGTCTGCATCTTTCTACAGTTCCCCAAAATAGTATCGATGACCAATGGAGTGGGATTCAAACATCCTTGGAAACAGCCGCGTTGGATAGTTGTGGGCTGACTTCCCGTGTAGCTCAGCACTGGGTTTCTGCGAATTCTCTCCAACTAATGGACCAACGTCAGTTGCTTTCTGCTGATAGCATACATGGTGCGTCACGAAGGCTTATTAAACGTAAACTGGTTGCAGTTTGAGAACCGACAGTGAAAGTTGGTGGAGTTCTAAGGCTACGGAAATGGAATTAGCGGCAGCTGTGAGCAATTTCAGCAAATTTTTCCAACTCATCAGAACTACTGGAAGCGGGTGACCAAGCATCCGTGAGCTGATACGTGAAGCAGATGGTTTGCCAGTTTTTAACATGCACATTTGCATGGAGCGATGGTCAGAACACTTTGAAGCACAGTTTAACTGGCATTCTGCACCCACTGATTTCGAGAATACGGAACAATGTAACCTATGGTCAATTTCTCTCGATGCTCCGACTCAATCAGAGATTTACAGTATACTCCAGATCCTTAAGCGCCATCGGGCATCAGGTGCTGATGCTCTGCTTCCGTCTTTGTTCAATGATGGCGGTTTCGCTTTAGTTCGCGAACTTCAGGCGCTGTACGCCAACATAAGGACTGAGGAACGCGTTCCGATCCCTTGGAGAGAATAAGTAATTGCCTCGATTTTCAAAACGGGACGACGCGATTCCTGTGAAAATCATCGGGGTATCAGTCTCATTTCAGTAGCTCCTAAAATACTAGCGTCATTTCTGCATCACCGATTGAGTACCAAACGGGAAGAGCAAATCCGTGAGGAGCAAACTGAGTTACGTGCAGGTCGACGGTGCATAGATCAAATTTTCACACTCCGTCAGTTACTGGAGTAACGCCACGCTTTTCGTAGACCAACTATCGTTGTATTTTTTGACATCCGAGCGGCATTCGATTCAATCGATCGTGAAAGTCTTTGTAACTGTCTGCTGAGACATGGAGTGCCCGAGAAGTATGTTTGGATCTTGAAAGCATTATATTGAGAACTTCGGCAGGGTTCGAGTGTACGGACAATTGTCGTCCTCTTTCAATATCTCCAGCTGGGTGCGGTAGGGCTGCCCTATCTCACCGTTCCTTTTTAACTTCGCGATCAACGATTTCATAAGGAAAGCTTTAGCTAGTCTGGTACGCGCAGTTGTTGAACTTCTCCCAGGTGAGAGAGCTATCGATCTAAAGTAAGGAAAGATGACATGGCAGTAGCTGCGAGAAAAAATCGGGTGGCCAGTCCATGACGTGGAGCGTAAGGATGAACAAACTCACCGTAGCGCTAGCCTCAGTTGGGAGTATTCGTTTGCCTGGGTGGAGTCCAAAAGCTCCGCCTAATAGTTGGCTGGAAACCTTACGCGATATGGCTTCAAACCGAAGTCAGTGGCGCCAGTGTATTTTATTGTGTCATAATATTTATCCGGAATTATTTTATTAAAAAAAACAAAAAATCCCACAAAATCGTAGGCAGTGAAACTACTAAAACAAGCTGCTTTTTGTGCATTCGCTTTTGCATATTCCGCTTGCCTGGTTTCCCCTTTTCACGAGCTTGCTTATCTGCTTTTCCTGCCTCATATTGCTTGGCACTTTGTCTGGCTCCAGACTTGTGCTTCATGATGATGATGATGATCGAGTGGTTTATGCTTTATTCTAGTTTCTATATATTATTATACCTTCACATGTTGCCAATTAACCTTTTTGATTTTCCTTCTCAGGTATCATCGACCTTGACCACGTCCAACTTGACTTTTCGAACATTCCTCTTTCATACTCGAATCTCATCGTCACCCCGTTGCTTGCCGCACCAGTTCAATTGTGCCTTTTCTAAATCCTAAACGCAATGTTAATGAACCAATGACGTTTTTCACCCTTTTACACACACGTGACTATAAATGCCTTACTAACCCGGCCCGAATTTTTAATCGTTTTCTTGTAAATACTATGATAATATTAATTCCTTGGCGTTCAACGTTGGTTGATCTCTCTCACCCTGTCAACGTTTCATTGCTTTACTGATTTTCAATGTCATTCCTTGTGTGTATTTAATTTCTTTTTTGTTAAAATGATATTAAAATATCAGGTTTCGGCAAGATTTTTTTTACCGTTCTAGCGGGTCTGAGTATGTATGAAAGCACAAGCCTGATCCACGCAAAGTGCTGTACAGTCAGAGACTGCACGTGGGCTACGATACAGTCAGGTTGCCCAGGCATAGACAGATATGAGGAGGGTCTGAGTGGTCATGATTTATTGCAGGCCTAGCGTTTAATTATTTTTTTTCCATTTCCGTTCAAAAAATGTATTTGATCGATGCAATGTTGGATGGTTTGCTGTACCCTACAAGGCGCAAACGGCACTGACAGCAGTAATGGGAAAATGAACAACGCATACACAACATCCTGTCCAACGTATTAACCTATCACATCTCTAGAGCTTGGTACCACTAAAGACGCACACGAGCATTGGTCGTAGCGATGTGATAAAGGAAACTGTTCTGGGTGACCTGCCACATGGATGACGAGAGCAATCTTCAGGTAGATTAATCGCATGATGTTTATTTGACAGCTCCGTGGCGCTTTTCATTGTTGAATAGATCAGTTTTGAGTTGAAGGGCTTGGGATGCCTTAAATTGATAAAGACAAACAATTGAGCTTCATCGCGCTCTCTTAAATATAGAAAGTGACCACATTTGATTTAATGTTCCTCTTACGCCGTAAATTGGTAAACGTGCCAAATCTCTCACATGCTACTAGCTTTTGAGTCAGCGCGCTATTTGAGAATGTTTTTTGTTTCCAATTACGTTCCAGTTGTAAAAATGTTTGTGTTTCAAAGCAATTCTTTCCGCGACGTGCTTTTGTCCATCCGGTACGCGAACACTGTCGCTCGAATTACTTAATCGCGTTCCTCAGAAAGAGCAGTCATCTAACATATCATAACATCATAACATAACATCAAAAGTATTGCATGCAATCGAAGAAAACACAGCTAGACTGTATCAGCCTTTACTCTGCTAGTCATTAGATCCGGTCAAACTGATATTATCGTAACATCTGTGGTGCCTCTGATGGCGGGACAGGACGAGTTCAGTCACCTATGCCCGTTTACCGCCTGCGACCTATAAATCTGCCCTAAATCCTGTCTCAGAAGTGGTTGAAATAGTCATGAGAAAAGAATGTGCAATGAATCGGTTATAGCAAGTTTTTGGTAACGTTTCGCTTCAGAACACAGAAGATTGGTCAGACCAAGGGTGTCGGTACAAACAGTGTTCAGGTTTAAATGGCATTTTCTTGACCAATCCTGAGTTTTCTGAGCTAGACAGGAGAGATCAAGACACGCCGAGGTCATGACCACAAAGACCGAACACATAAAAGAAAGACAAGTACGTAAGTGCAGCACGTTATCAACTTCAAAAGATAAATGTACCTCTGCTAGTTCTTTTGATGACAGTGCTCGACAATATTCTAAGGTAATTAATTTATCAGATAGGCCGCTATCGCAAACGAACAAAGATTGTTGGAAAAGGGCTTAAACTTTTCGATTAGCACAAAATTCTTAAAAGATGAGGATGTTATTCCATGCGTAGAATCCGCCCTCAACCAGCTACCTGAAAATCAGGCAGATGGACTGCGAAACAGTATATCCGGTATTAGCAAAAAACAACAGCCAGAAAGGATGAACCTTACGCGAGATGAACAACAAGCACTCATTAAATTGCGAAGAGAAGAGGAAATAATGATCATTAAGGCAGATAGAGGCAAGACAACCGTGATTCTTTTTAAAAGTGAGTATAGAGATAAGGCAGAGCCACACCTTGCTGAACGTCCGTATCTGGTTATTGACAACTGTAGAGCTACGACCATTATGAATAACCGTAAGAGGGTTGTTTCCATATACCTGCGAGGAATTACGGAAACCTTGGTCAACGATTATGGTTCATGCTCTACCCAAAATCTGCTCAGACAGCCAGCCAATTGACACGGATGCCATTTTGAGATTCACATCTGCGCACCATAAAAGGGTATTTCAGTCCGTAGCAAAACCGCTATTCTACGAGGTTGACCTCCTCTGCAGAGATGATGCCGATGAGAGACGAGCTCATGAAGCAGTCAGTCGCCGACTTGCAAATCATGGTTACCCGAGCACAAAGTGACCTACCTAACCGTATATATTCTGACATACATTGGTGGGAAAGGTCAAAAGCACCGAATAGGCGGGATCAAACAGCACAAAGGAGTATCATTTTGCTTGACGTTCCAGAAAATTCGGGCGCCACAACGGGCTTCGAACACAAAGAGCACGACCGTAAACAATGGTCATTTATAGCCGAAAATATCGGTTTCCAAAATTCTGTAGTTGTCGACCCATACAGAATGCCTTGTTCGCCGAACTATCACGGGAAAGGGGCAAATCCACTTAAGGTTACGTTTCTTTCAAGTAGCATGGCGGATGATGTTCGAAGCAAGCTAAAAGTGAACAGAAACAGGTTACCTGAAAACGTTAGACTGTGCAACTCAAAAGCCGCTCTTGAGGTCCACCTGGAGCCTTTAATTACGCAATTATCCGAGACTGGTGCAAATTCGCCCGCGAAATTACTTCAAATTGCTTCAAAAAACGATCTCGGTCCGACGTCAACATCGTCGGACCAGTAAATACAAATACTGACTCGGTGTTACATTCTAAAAACTCACTTAAATGAATCTATACCAATCAAGAATTAATAATCAAGATTTTATGGTGATAAAAAGCTAATGCTCTACACGTACCACTGGATGACAACTATTGCAAAAAGAAAAATTTAATCAAAATCACATTGTTAATATTTTTCTGGGTTCATGTCGCTTCAACACACCGGGCCAAATTCAGGGTTTTGTTTGACATAAGCATCCAATTTCGATTTGAAAACATCAATTGTCGTTGCATTCACAACATCTTGCGGTAGCGCATTCCATAGAAAGCAGATACGCACAGAGAATAAATAGCGACGACAATCAAGTCTTGAGTGCAACACGAGTGACTGCGTGTATTTCGAGGGGAGTTTACTTTTATTAGTTCAACAAATTGACTGAATTGACCGAGCTGTGCAAACGATACACGCCAGACCTCGTTGCTGTTACTGAAACCTGGTTTCAATCCTGTATGACTGGAAGTGAACTCTCAATCCCCAACATGATGCTAATACGGAACGATCGCCCAAGAAAAGGTGGTGGTGTGGCTTTATACTGTCACGAACGGCTTCAGTGCATGAAAATTCACGATCCAAACCTCGATTTCGAAGATACCCTCTGGTGTAGTCTCACGAATGTTTCACAGGACAATTGCATTCTTGGAATCATATATCGCCCTCCAGCTTCGAATGATACTCAAAATGACAGGTTATTACAAGCGCTAAATTACGCCGGAGAGAAGCGTAGCTCGCAATTACTACTCATCGGGGACTTCAATCTTCCTCATCTCTTTGCCAGATCCGATCACCCTCTACACACATTTGATCACAAATTTCGTGAGGTGATCGACATGATTCTACTGCATAATCATGTGTTTTACTTTACTCATAAAAGAGGATCAGAGTTGCCATCAATTTTGGATCTAATCTTTACCTCAGAGAAAACAGCAGTTGAAGCTGTTGACTACATTGCGCCCCTCGGTCGGAGCGATCATCTGGTGCTAGCCTTTGAGTTTGTTTGCAGTGCTAGACGAGTTTGTGTGTCCGCCAAACAACTCAGAAAGATCGACTACGCGGGTCTACGTGGATCGCTTGGGCTAGTAAATTGGCAAGAACTTGATCAGCACAACACCGAAACACAATGCAGTGAGCTCACGAAAATACTTCAGTCAAACATAGATCATAATTCGCGATTTGTTGATGAACGACGGGCAAGTGACTTCCGATTTAAGCTTCGCAGTCGCACAAAAAAATGGCTCGGGAAACGAAACTTTGCTTGGACTGAACACCGAAAGACCAGAACTGATGCCTCTTGGCAGCAATTTTCTAAAATTCGTAACAAAGTGAATGCTCTCGTCAAAGAGGACAAGCAATATTACCATCGCTCTCTGTCTTTGAAAATGGAAGAAAACCCTAAACTTCTCTATCGGATTGTCAATGCTCGGTCCAGTGTGAAACCAGGGGTGTTTCCTGTTATTTCTGAGAATGGATTAACAGTCACAGCAAAGGAAACGGCTGATACTCTCGCTCAATTTTATGCAAATGTGTTTAGCCCGATAACGGTTAGGGCGAATGAGAATTTACTGACATCGATTGTATCTCAACAACTGAATGATATTGAGATTAATTCAGCGATTATACGAAGACACTTGTGTCGACTGAACCCTAGGAAATCTCCTGGAGCCGATGGAATAACACCAGCACTACTAAAATCCTGTGACCAGCAGCTGTGTGAACCACTATGCCAATTGTTTTAACATTCCCTAACCGAAGGAGTGGTGCCAACAGAGTGGAAGACAGGGGTAATTTCACCAATTTATAAGGGTGGTAGCCGTTCAGATCCCGCGAACTACCGTCCTGTCACCCTACTCCCCGTGATATCCAAAGTGATGGAGCGCATAGTGACGGAAAATATAGTTCATCACTTGGAATCACAAAATATACTATCTGTCGCCCAGCATGGGTTTCGTAAAGCTCGCTCATGATTGACAAACTTGCTGACGGTATTAAACGATTTAACCCAAACGGTTGACGCAGGAGACAGTGTGCACGCGTACTATCTGGATATGTCGAAAGCTTTCGACAGAGTTGATCACTTCCTGTTGCTACAAAAGCTGAAACAGATTGGTATTGGCGGGCAGCTACTCGTATGGTTCGAAAGCTACCTCAATGGGCGCAAGGCAACCGTTCGAGTTAACGGGGTACAATCACGAGCAATTAATACCTCCAGTGGTGTACCGCAAGGTTCCGTTCTCGGACCAGTGCTTTTCTTAGTTTACATCAATGATTTACCTGAGACGCTCTCATGCAAGGTAGTTCTTTTTGCGGATGATGTTAAACTTTGGATGCGAATAAAATCAACTGCAGACTGCGTAAAACTGCAAAGTGATTTAGATGCACTACACGAATGGTCAGTTAGAAATAAACTGCCGTTCAATTTTCAAAAATGCAAGTTACTGCAAATCGGTAAGCCCGTTCAGTACGAATATCACTTTGGGCAGACGATTTTGAGCTGGACCGAATCGGAGAAGGATCTTGGAGTCTGGATATGTGGCAGCCTAAAGAACAGCGTGCATTGTGAGGTCATTTACAAGCGTGCTTCAAAGCTTCTAGGTATGCTTCGACGGATCTTCCGAACCTTTACGCCTGTAACGTTGCCAAGCATCATGAAGACCTACTTAATTCCCACAATGGAACATGCATCGCAAGCATGGACTCTGTGGATGAAAAAAGATATATTCTTGCTTGACAGGATATATCATCGTGCAACTAAACTCGTGCGTGGTTTTCGAGACCTTACATACGAGGAAAGGTTGAAAAAACTGAAGCTCCCCACTCCCCTTCAACGTAGTCTTCGAAGTGACGTTATCATTACTTACAAAATATTGAATACTCCAGATCATCCACTCAAACATTTGTTCAAATACCGTGAATCAGGAATTACACGTAGCCACTCAACGGCACCACAAATTCCCCATTCCCGTACTAATTGTCGCCGATATTTCTATTCGGTACGTGTCTGTTTCCTGTGGAATGCCCTTCCCGAAGCAATTATCACCTCTATCTGTATCCAAACATTCACTCGAACCTTGGACACATATTTGTTACATAACGATTTGACGATGCCTGTGTATTGACTCAGGGTAGGCATATTACTTGACTCCAGTGACATCGTATAATTGTTTTTTATACCTCTTGTTGAACGCATATTTACTATGATATGGTAATTGTGAAGCTATGTGCTTTTTGTGACCATAAATTCTTGAATCTTGAATCTAGAATCTTTAAGCTTAATTAAGCGCCAATTGAACCGAGTTAAGCATCCGCAACCGAAAACGGAAATGGTTTAGCGAGCTACGGTATCTCTACCGTATGTCAAAAGAGGTTCCGAAGGAATATGTCGAATGTTGAATAACGCATGTATTAGAGTAACATATAAGGCAGGTAGAACTCTCATCTCCTTATTAATGCATCTCAAAGATAAGACTCCTTTAGGTTATGCGATCAACTGCATCTACAAAATCAAATGCAAGGGTTGCGCGGGTGTTTACATTGGACAAACGTCTAGAGAACTCTGCACTAGGGTAAACGAACAAAGGAAACGAGTGGGAAAGCGACCCCGAAATCCCAGTGAATATCAATCACTGATTCGGTATTCTGCCCTAGTTGAACACGTGCTAGACACAGCGTAGACCTTGATAACGTGAAAGTGATAAGACGGGGTGTGAAATCTTATAGGGAAAGACTTCACGCCGAGTCTGTTGAAATAACAAAGGCTGGGGCGAATGCGGTGAACAAAGTGGATGAGGCGGATATCCCAACTATCTGGCGTTCGGTTTTGCAGCGGATAAGGATTAACGAACATCACACCTAATACGCACATGGTTACGTAAGCAGTGTGTCAGCAGACGCTGACCTGTGCAATTAATAAATAATTAGGGATGAACATAGGAGGTGTGATCAATTATCTTGATCTCCCATGTCTAGCTTAGAGAACTCAGGATTGGTCAAGAGAATGCCATTTAAACCTGAACACTGTTCGTATCGACACCCTTGGTCTGACGAAGCTTCTGTGATTAGAAGCGAAACGTTACCGAAATCTTGCTATAACCGATTCATTGCAAACTCTTTTTTCATGATTATGAACTCCCGATCTGTCTCGAATATTTTCAAATACCTGGTTGAAATAGTGTATCACGATATAAAAAATTATATTCAATGTTTTAATGGACTAAAAAGCAACAAGCTTAACAGCAACCATATGATGGTAAAAAATTGAAATGTAAGTGTATAAACAAGATAAGAAATTAAATTAGGCAGTATATAAGTGTTTGTCAAACGAATAATGCAATCAAAATTCGTCTAATTTCGTTTTAAATTCGTGCAAGCTTGTGGAGTGAGTGTAGCAACGGTTGAAGGTAAACTGTTCCAAGTAAAACACGGATAGAGTAAAAATGCCTTCTACAGTTCAGGCGGGAATGGGGTGCCACCAGCACATATTCATGGGTCCGATAATTTCTCGTATCCCTTCGAGTGAATAAATCCTGCAACCGATGGTTCGTGGTATGGAATGTTTTGTAAAATAAGATTAGGTCTCCTCTGATTCGTCGATAGGGAAAATCGAACACATTCAGTTGAGCTATCCTTTCTTTATAAGGCTTGTTTCGGATGCTGAGAACTAGTTTTGTTGAGCCGTGATAGATTCGCGGCATAAGTCCAACAACTTTCTTCAGCCACGGAGACCATGACTGGTCTCAAATATGTATTCATGATTGTTGGGAATATCTTGCGCAAAAAATTTCCCGAATACCCGTTCGAGTAGACCCGTGTTGCTTTTTTTAAAGGCAGTGTTAGTTTGAAGTGAGGTTCTTAAACTAGAGCATATCCAGAACACAAATTTTTGTCCTTCACTGCAATTTTGAAGGACATGCGAACATATATGATATGTGAACTCTACTCCATTCCTCACATTCATGATCCTGCATTTGTTGAAGTTAAACGGCAGTTTGATCTTCAACGACCAGCTGTGAAGCGTATCAAGATCTTTATGTAATAGCAGACAGTTTTCTGGGCTACGGATGCAACGCCATATCTTTATGTCTTACGTTGATTCGACCAATCTTTAACCCAGATTGTCATTCCAAAATAGGCTTCAGAATTCTACTTGACATGTTTAGCAGCATTTTGTTTGTAGCAGACTATTGTCTCTACACATTCAGAATTGTACACATCCACCTATTGAACCTTTGGCAAACACACAATTCAAAGGCCAACCAACGTCACGTGTACAATTATCGATCTTCGCGCCACGGTCAGCCATATCGACCACCTTTCAAATACACATTCAAATGGTGCGAAGCAACGGGCAATCGGATCAGATATAATAACACGGACAGGCAGCGAACAACTGACACTGCCTCTGCATCCCGATCCATTCCTTCTGTTTGTTTCAACCCATGTACAGAACAACACTTTCGTTCTGCAAAGATAAGATTCGGCGTACCAGTGTTGTTCTATGAGCCAAGACGTGGGGGTTCGAAAGCGAAACCGACGCTAGGAGCCACTATCAGCAAACACCGCTCGTTAACACCTCGTTAACATAATTGAACGCTACAAAAATGATCCCTATGCTGGTCCTATTTTTGGTCTGCAACGATCACCCAAAGGATTTCAGTATTTACCATGGCACATTTTAATTAATGCTATGATTATTTATTATTTACGGTTAGAAAATCGAGTATTTTGCAACTTCACAGGATTACGTCTTTTGAATACCCCGTGACAACATAATAATATTTCCACATAAGCCTGACAGCACTTTCAGGCAAATCATAAAGTGTGTTTCATGAAATGAAAGTTTGCGATTAATTGATTAGAGCATATTTTTGGTAGCGTTTCGCTTCTGACACAGAAGTTTCGAAAAAACCTTTGGTGTCAGCACGAACAGGGTTCAGTTTTAAATTGCATTCACCTGATCAATCCTAAGTTACCTAATGTAGACAGCCTAGATCAAGGCAAATTGATCCACCCCTTACGTGTGTTAACTCCGCCAAGGACGGTCCCAAGCCCGTCTGAGAAAGGAGGAGGGTTGGGCTTAGGGCTAGCAACCCTATCCCGTAAAACCTACATTGCTACGGAAACGATGACAACAGATCCGTGGTTCGGTCATGTCTGCAGGATGGATCCCAGTTCGCATACGAAGGTAGCCATGCACTGGCATCCGCAAGGTAAACGAAAAGGGGACGGCCCAAGGAAACTTGGCGCAGAACTTTGGAACGCGAACTACATGCACAAGGATTCACGGTGCAGACAGCAACGGAAGCAGCGACAGACCGGAACCACTGGCGCGAAGTTGTCTTCGCCTCATGTGCCATCAGGCACGGAGAGGACTGAATGAATAAATGAATGAATGATTACGTGTGTTAAACTCCCCAATTATTTATTTTATTTTGCAGGTGCTAATAACATCCGCTGACCCTACTACTTGCGTAATTCGTGTGCACCCACAGTAATATTTGTAAGCTGCATCTTGTATAATCTCTTAATTGCTTTGTTCGGGTGCAGGTGTGATCAATGTCCACTGACCCATAAGACTACTTGCTTTAGCCGCGTGTGCATTAGGCATTATACACTTTAATACTTACCCGCTGCAGAACCGGACACCAGATTGTTGAGATATCCGCAGCATCCACCTTGTACAGTGCATTTGCCCCAGCCTTTATTTTAACTGCCTCTGTGTGAAGTCATTCCATATAAGGATCCCCAATGTCGACACCACCAGCACTTTAGCGTTGCCAAGGAAGTCACTCAATTCCGATACGACCTTGAAGTATCGTACAAACCTGAGTGTCCAAAAAAGTCAACGGTGTAGCAATTTGTCGAAATATGAGCCACTTGTTATTTACTGGTCAGCTATACAAACAAAAGGAAAATTCAGCGAATATGTACATGGAGCATTTCGAAGAGATAGCTTTGAAAAACGAAGCTTTAAAACCAAATATACGGGGCGCTATGTCGATCATACATCCGTCATCATAAAGCGCCACAGACTGGAAGAGTTACATAGTAATCTTAATAATTTGGATCCAAAAATCCTGGTCACAAAAGAAACCAAGTCTATGGAAGGGAGACTTCTCGCACAGAAAGACAACGGCAAGCTAAGAACGACGGTATATCCTAAGTCAATTGACACAGATGCGGGTCGGAAGGCTAACGCTATCGAAAATCTGTTCTAACCGATTCATCGCAAACATTGTTTCCACGAATACGGTCTCAAACTGTCTAGACCTAGGCAACTTGATAGCATCTCAGCCCATGTGCAGGCTCTGACTGTGCGGTACTTTGCATGAACCAGGCTTGTGTTTTCGCACACACACCATAACTACCGTGATAATCTTCGTTTCTCGGAAACAGCAATCGGTGAAGTTTAATTAACGCGCTACGAGGCTGGTTTTGGCTATTTCTTAGTTAACTTTACGATAACTTATCGCTTTATAAATGCTTTTTAATATATTTTCTTTACCAATCTTCTAATCAATCTTGAAAGCATTGTCAAACACGTTTAGCGCATCCAAATCGATTTGAACACTTGCGAGCCCAGCTATCGATTGATTGATTTCTGTTCACGCGTTTATCGACCATCACATTATCGATTTGCAGCGGATATGAGAGTGTTGAGTAATCATCACAGAGCAAACTTATTTTTCGTTCAATACAATATCATGCTCATTTTGTGAGTCGGGGAGTAGAAACCAACTGCTCAGTTGAGTGCAGCCACAGATGGATTGAACGATTCCCGCTGACAGATGCTTAGGATATCGGTGAGTTCTGTTTTTCGTGCAATTTAATCTCAATAGCTTGTGAACAAGATTGTAAACAGACTAATGCTAGATAAAAATAAAAAAACGATTTCACTAACGGGGATCGCAGTATGGATCACAAAAGATCAATCAATGTAAGTTATTACGAAGACATATTTCGACAGATATATATACAATTTTGGATGTGTTGATGTAAACACATTATTTAATTTTCATATATTATAGACATTCGATGGATTGTGCGCGTGAGACAGGAGAACGTATACATTCATCGTATATGTGAACAAAGAAGTCACGACAATTTCAGCGACAGTACTATGACGCGATCTGCTTGAGGATGAAAGATCGAGGTGAGTAATTGCTCAAAATTATTTTGATGCAATGATTGCGTGCCACGATTTACTTTTGAATCATTATGTAAATTATCTAACGTGTATGATATTTATATGATGATAAGCAATCTAAGGCGAGATAGGAATAGCAGTGCGTTCGGATTGAAATGCCACGCATTTAGTTGTACGAACAAATATTGAAGGTATTTTTATTCGGTGTGTGCTTTGTTTGGAATTCCCTACCTGCTGATTTGCTAAGCTCAAACAGTTTATCTATATTTAAATCGGAATTTAACGATTATATGAGAGCTAATCCAAATTTTGCCCCCAACTAATAATAAACTATCATCGTCCCATTGATTTCGATTTTACTTATACATATATATATATATTTGTACCTATAGTTCCACTCTATGGTTATTGTAAAGTTAATTGCTTTTTCAACCATAAATCTTGAATCTTGAATCTTGTATTCATAGAAACGACGAGTTGAGTATACATTATATGATTACGTACATTGAATTAGCCGACGTGTTATGGTGAATGCGGATGAGATCGATGGAAGTCTGTTTTAATGGGCAGGTCAGACAATATGTATGTAGTGGAAATGGAGTTTTTTGCGGGGTATAAGTGATTTACCCAACACCATCCTTCGTTGAAGTTTCGTACGATCGTTTATTCGGTTGTAATTGCAATGTTTTAGTTGGTCTTAGTAAGCGTTGTGATCTTTTGGGACTTCAGCGCTGCTCCACATGCGCTGATTGTGCAGTGAACTCACTAAAAAAGCAAAAGAGCAAATGTCCAAGTTATGATCCAGTGAAATCCAACGATAGCGAGATAATCCACTAGGGAATATCCAAGAGATGGAATCCAAGGTGGAGGATAAGCATACATGTTGGATGATCCGTTAATCACAATTCCCGCACAAAGTAAGACACACAAACTTCGCAACCACGGAAGAATCCAAAGTCCGATAGTTCGAAAACCGCCAAAAAATCTAACTTACAAACATTAATTCCAATGATGCATGCTAGGCCAAAAGACGAATAACCATACAAGACCAAAATGTATATGTACAAAATACGAAGATACAAAGGGAAAGTAGTTCACCACAATAATTCCAAACCAGATCCATACATTGGCTTAAAGAAAGGATAACACGCTCGAAATTCCCATGAGGTCACATGGTCAGAAAGACCTTGGGTACAATGCATATGTAAGCCGGTTCGAATTTGAACGGGGTTGGAAGGGACTTGGGGATTGGGATGAACGAGGGAAGTGGTAAGCACATGAGGATTACACGGCGGTTGTGATTGAGGGGTAATGACGCTTGATGGAGTTGGTGGCTTAGACTCAACGAAAGCTGGTTTTAGATGATCAACACAAAGACACAAGTTAGTACCACAAACTAACTCTGCGGCTGAGCATTGCATGTCTTCTTTTACGGTAGTAAAAATTCCTAGATGAACAAAGTGGTTAATTCTCAATCCATCAATTAGGATGTTTTTGACCATCGTTGGGTTAGCCGATTTGCTGCAAATTGAAAAAAGACTCTTAGGGAGTTCGGATGTATCAATCTCACTTTGATGGTTAGCCAAATGGGAGACATAGAATCCTGTGCATGCAGACAAATCTTGTATGTCAGGTCTCGTTAAAGCATCGGGAACCAAGTTCGCCTCCCTTTGACGTAACGAATGTCAGTAGTGAATGGAGAAATGTTAGCAGTTTGTGATCCGTAAAAATGATATAGTCACGACCTTCCAATAAGCGAAGGAAATGCCGTATGGATAAATACACGCAAGTAATTCATGGTCAAATGTGGTCTAGCGCGTTTGTGCCAGATTAATATTCTGCGAAAAATGCCAATGGATGTTCTGTGTTCTTATGGTTTTGTTGTAAAACAGCTCCCACCGCCGAATCAGATGCATCGGTCGTCATCCATAAAAGATAGATTATTTCAGGATCAATGAAAGACAGTTCGGTGGCAGTGCATAGAACATTTTTTCACGCGATAAAAGCTTCAAGTGCCTCTAGCAAAAGCTGAAGTGATTTTACTTTAGATTTGAGCAAATCAGTCAGAGGTGCAATGATTTTTGCACAGTTTGATAATGAAATGTTGGTAAAAATAGATCATACCGATAAAACGGTGCAACTGAGTTACCGTTGTTGGAACAGGAAAGTCGGAAACCGCCTGGCGTTTTTCAGAATGAGATGTAATACCAGATCGAGTGAGGCGATGACCGAGAAAATCATGAGTGTCTCTACCAAAAATGCATTTACTAAGGTTGATCTTGATCCCATAATTTACGAAACACTCCAAAACAAGACGAATGTGTGTGGCGTGCTCTTCTGGAGAGTTGCTGGCAATTAAGACGTCGTCGACGTATGCGTAAGCGAACGACAAGTCTTGCAGGACATCTTCAATGAAACGCTGGAAATTCTGTGCAGCATTTCACAGACCAAAGGGCATTCGATTGAATTCGTGTAAGCCGAATGGAGTTGTGACTGCCGTTTTTGGTATGTCTTACTCGGCTACGGAGATGTGGTAGTAAGCACGGACAAGATCAAGCTTAGTAAAAATATTTGTTTGGGAAAGAATCCAATAAAATCGTGGATGTGTCATGGAGGGTATCAGTCTGGCACCGTTCAGTTGTTAAGAGCGTGGTAGTCACCACATGGCCTCCACTCACATGAGGTCTTCTTGGAAACCATATGTATTGCTGACGACCAGGAGCTGGAGGAAGGGCAAATGATTCCAAGCTCTAGCATATGCTCAAACTCGGCATTTTCAATCTTGAGTTTGGAAGGATGAAGTCGCCTAGGTCTAAAAGTGACGGGTGGTCCGCTTGTGACGATGTGGTTTTTCACAGAGTTGGTCACTATGTCTGTCTGTCGTGGGGGTTGTAAGATTGATGGGAATACATGCAGCATAGAACTAAATGTCGAAGATTCTGGAGTGACAGCCTTGATAGCAAGGAAATGGCTTCAGTAGTGATGCCTGACACCTGTAAAGAGGTTGTCGTATCCACTAATCTCCGATGTTTTACTTCGAAGTGAGACAAAAGTCAATACCGATTATGGGGCAATTAACCTCCTCGATGATAAACGCCCAGGGGAATCTGCGTCTTAGTCCTAAATTTTGGGGTTAGAAGGCGCTGGCCGTAAGTGTCAATACAAGTGCCATTTGCCGCCTGAAGCGTGTAGGACGACGGTTTTGAGGAACTGGATGCTCTAATTATGACGCTAATTTCAGCGCCAGAATGGTCAAAGAAACGTAGAAAGGACGACTTGGGTTTGGTGGGCCGGGCATAGTATTCGCCATTACTGGCTGACTGTTGTTGGCTAGAATCCTTCCATGTCCTGGATTTTGACGTGTTCTTATTGGTAAATAAACCTCATCCAATTGAATGTGCTGTTTGATTGATTGGTGTCGAATACGACGCTTCGAGGAATTCTCGAACGTGACGAGTTCTGCCTTTGGTGATGATTTCCGTACTATTCCAATTGAATTCGTGTCCTTCACGATCCATGTGTACCGATGTTACTGATTTGTGGTCATGTCGTCGTGTAGCCAGTTTGTTTTCATGTATCCTTGTTTCTAACCTTCTTCCGGTCTGTCCAATATAATAGTTCTCACGATCGGAACATGGGATTCTGTACACGACGTTATTTCTTTCCTCCTCCGCAAACGTGCCTTTGACATTGACTAGTTGTCTTCTCAGTGTTGAAGCTGGCTTATGTGCTACACTAATTCCGAGCGGGCGTAGTATTCTTGCCGTAATCTCCGAGATATGTTGTGTATGTGGTAGTGTTGACCTCATTGTGTTCGTGCTGTTTACACGCGATTGGGTTGTTAAAAAACGTCAAGCTCATGACGACAAAATGAGGTTAATCATCCCTAATCGAAATGAAAACCCTGGAACGATTTGGGTTATAAATCCATCGAAACGAAAGCTGTCGTCAGATGAGTAACGAGTGCTTAATCACGGTTTGAATTTTAAGTGCAATGGTGCCTGTCACTGAATTTATCGCGTCTTGAAGGTATGCTAAAACACAATCAATTCCAGAAGAAACCAAAGAAAATACGCCCTATACACAACATATCTCGGAGATTACGGCAAGCATACTACGCCCGATCGGAATTAGTGTAGCACATAAGCCAGCTTCAACACTGAGAAGACAACTAGTCAAGGTCAAAGGCACGTTTGCGGAGGAGGAAAGAAATAACGTCGTGTACAGAATCCCATGTTCCGATCGTGAGAACTATTATATTGGACAGACCGGAAGAAGGTTAGAAACAAGGATACATGAAAACAAACTGGCTACACGACGACATGACCACAAATCAGTAACATCGGTACACATGGATCGTGAAGGACACGAATTCAATTGGAATAGTTGGGAAATCATCACCAAAGGCAGAACTCGTCACGTTCGAGAATTCCTCGAAGCGTCGTATTCGACACCACAATCAATCAAACAGCACATTCAATTGGATGAGGTTTATTAACCAATAAGAACACGTCAAAATCCAGGACATGGAAGGATTCTAGCCAACAACAGTCAGCCAGTAATGGCGAATACTATGCCCGGCCCACCAAACCCAAGTCGTCCTTTCTACGTTTCTTTGACCATTCTGGCGCTGAAATTAGCGTCATAATTAGAGCATCCAGTTCCTCAAAACCGTCGTCCTACACGCTTCAGGCGGCAAATGGCACTTGTATTGACACTTACGGCCAGCGCCTTCTAACCCCAAAATTTAGGACTAAGACGCAGATTCCCCTGGGCGTTTATCATCGAGGAGGTTAATTGCCCATAATCGGTATTGACTTTTGTCTCACTTCGAAGTAAAACATCGGAGATTAGTGGATACGACAACCTCTTTACAGGTGTCAGGCATCACTACTGAAGCCATTTCCTTGCTATCAAGGCTGTCACTCCAGAATCTTCGACATTTAGTTCTATGCTGCATGTATTCCCATCAATCATACAACCCCCACGACAGACAGACATAGTGACCAACTCTGTGAAAAACCACATCGTCACAAGCGGACCACCCGTCACTTTTAGACCTAGGCGACTTCATCCTTCCAAACTCAAGATTGAAAATGCCGAGTTTGAGCATATGCTAGAGCTTGGAATCATTTGCCCTTCCTCCAGCTCCTGGTCGTCAGCAATACATATGGTTTCCAAGAAGACCTCATGTGAGTGGAGGCCATGTGGTGACTACCGCGCTCTTAACAACTGAACGGTGCCAGACTGATACCCTCCATGACACATCCACGATTTTATTGGATTCTTTCCCAAACAAATATTTTTACTAAGCTTGATCTTGTCCGTGCTTACTACCACATCTCCGTAGCCGAGTAAGACATACCAAAAACGGCAGTCACAACTCCATTCGGCTTACACGAATTCAATCGAATGCCCTTTGGTCTGTGAAATGCTGCACAGAATTTCCAGCGTTTCATTGAAGATGTCCTGCAAGACTTGCCGTTCGCTTACGCATACGTCGACGACGTCTTAATTGCCAGCAACTCTCCAGAGGAGCACGCCACACACATTCGTCTTGTTTTGGAGTGTTTCGTAAATTACGGGATCAAGATCAACCCTAGTAAATGCATTTTTGGTAGAGACACTCAAGATTGTCTCGGTTATCGCCTCACTCGATCTGGTATTACATCTTATTCTGAAAAACGCCAGGCGGTTTCCGACTTTCCTGTTCCAACAACGGTAACTCAGTTGCACCGTTTTATCGGTATGATCTATTTTTACCAACATTTCATTATCAAACTGTGCAAAAATCATTGCACCTCTGACTGATTTGCTCAAATCTAAAGTAAAATCACTTCAGCTTTTGCTAGAGGCACTTGAAGCTTTTATCGCGTGAAAAAATGTTCTATGCACTGCCACCGAACTGTCTTTCATTGATCTGAAATAATCTATCTTTTATGGTTGACGACCGATGCATCTGATTCGGCGGTGGGAGCTGTTTTACAACAAAACCATAAGAACACAGAACATCCATTGGCATTTTTCGCAGAAGATTTATCTGGCAAATACGCGCTACTGGTCATTTCACCATGAAGGTATTGCCACAATCTAACACTGCGACTGAGCGTTGTACGTCTTCTTAGATGGTAGAACGAATTCGAAGAAGAACAAGTGGTAAATTCTCAGTGCATCTATTAGGATCCGGCTTGATTGCTAAAGTGTCTTTGAGCTGCCGGTGGTGCGCCATCAAGCAATCCATTCGCGTTGGTGGTAGGCGTTGTTTCGGGTGTGCTGACAGCCAAGGTGTATAGTCGAATCTCGCAACAAAGTCTATTGAAACTGTTCGCCAGGGTTGGTTGCGATGATAAATGGTGTGCCAAAATAGGCAATCCTGTGTTCGACGAAGACGCGTGCTTTAGACTCAGAACGTGGACTTCGATCGGAACAGCAATCGGCCATCTTGTAAAGCGATCGATCGCCGTTGTGAATGAATACCCGTTCAATGATGGCATTAACCAAAGAGGTGAAGATGCACATGAGTGAATCGATAGTTTGAATGCGCAAAAGGGATGTTAGGTGTGATAGTATGTCGAGATATTGTGTTCTTTCGACGTTTGGGCAAACGCACTTGTCTACCGGTTCGAGTTTGAACGGGGCTGGAAGGGACTGGAGGATTGGGATGAACGAGGGAGGTGGTGGCACATGAGGATTACACGGCGGTTGTGATTTAGGGGTAATTAAGGTTTATGGAGTTGGTGGCTTAAGCTCAACGAATGCTGGTTTTAGACGATCAATAGAAACCGCGAGGCGTCGACTATTCATATTCAAAACGACGTACTTGTGTTTACGCTCAATAGCTCTGCGTGGTCTATGATAGGATGATTGAAGTGGTTTACATAGGGACCCACGTCGCACAAAAACAAAATTACACGCATCGTGATGAGGTGATTTCTGTTGGTGGACATGGCGCAGTCGGGGAGGCGTAAAATCGAACTTCGACCTAATCGATCGCAAGCGAGTTATGTAATTAGACATAGAAGGTAATGACTGGCAAGGCACAACGAGTTTGTAGTAGACTGACTACTACAATAATGTCCCCAGGAATGTTGGAGAAAAGGCACAGGAGATGAAAGGTTTATCGCGGTAGCCAAAAGGGTGCACGAAGGTACATGGTAGCAATCACGGAACACGAATCAACGGAAAGTGTGTATCAAGGTCAATTGTTATGTACAGTTAAACAATGTTGTTACACAGCCCCTTCCAAGAAGTCTGGTCAGAGGAGACTTCTGATCAGGAATTGACAATTGAACTGGCCAAGCGGTGTCAGGTCGTTCCAGGCTGGAACATAGTCTCTCAGCAACCAGTAACTTCGGAGTCAGCCAAGGCACTTGATCTGCGTGGGTCCATTGTCGGTGGTGACCAGGGTAGAATACACGAAAACCGATAAGTACTAAGCCGAGTCACGTCTCACATGGAGTGAACGTGCTGCCGGAGCCGAATCACATGGGATGAATGAGCTGCTAGCGGGAATCGCCGTCTGGCATGGTCTTAGTATGAACCCAGTAGGAGCAGATGTAGGCACATCCGTAGGCTTGACAACGAAGAATCAGAAGCTTCGAAAACATAGTGCGTGCTGAGAATTTCCTGCACTTCCAGGGTCGATGGCGAACAGCCTCGCCTGAAGAAAGCTGAGTGGCGTGTCGTCGGGCTGGTAAGGACCTTGTCTGATAAGTTTCGTGTTGGGCGGCGTGTGCTCATGGTAGGGGCTACCGAGTAGGATGGCGACAAGCGTCGGTGATCCGGGGGTGCGCGTGCCACGGTTTCCACAGCGGGAGGTGCATGTGTACCGGAAGGTATACACGAAGAATGCCTGTATTTCGAGCTACCGGATAGAATGGCGACAAGCGTCGGTAATCCGTGGGTGGCGCGTGCCACGATTTCCACAGCGGGAGGTACTTGCGTACCGAGGGGATACACGAATGATGCGTGTATTCCGGGCTACCGGATAGGATGGCGACAAGCGTCGGTATCCGGGAGTGGCGCGTGCCACGATTTTCACAGCGGGAGGTACATGCGTACCGAGGGGATACACGAAGGATGCGATATTGTAGGTTACCAGATAGGATGGCGACAAGCGTCAGTGACCTGTGGGTGGCGCGTGCCACGATATAAACAGCGGGAGGTACATGCGTACCGAGGGGATACACGAATGATGCGTGTATTCCAGGTTACCGGATAGGATGGCGACAAGCGTCAGTGATCCGGGGTTGGCGCGTGCCACGATTTCCACAGCGGGAGGTACATGCGTACCGAGGGGATACACGAAGGATGCGTGTATTCCAGGTTACCAGATAGGATGGCGACAAGCGTCAGTGACCTGTGGGTGGCGCGTGCCACGATTTAAACAGCGGGAGGTACATGCGTACCGAGGGGGGATACACGAATAATGCGTGTATTTCGGGCTACCGGATAGGATGGCGACAAGCGTCAGTGACCTGGGGTTGGCGCGTTCCACGATTTTCAAAGCGGGAGGTACATGCGTACCGAGGGAATACACGAAGGATGCGTGTATTCCAGGTTACCGGATAGGATGACGACAAGCGTCAGTGATCCGGGGGTAACGCGAGCCACGATTTTCACAGCGGGATGTACATGCGTACCGAGGGAATACACGAAGGATGCGTGTATTCCAGGTTACCGGATAGGATGGCGACAAGAGTCAGTGACCTGTGGGTGGCGCGTGCCACGATATGCACAGCGGAAGTACATCAGTACCGAGGGGATACACGAATAATGTGTGTAGTTCGTGCTACCGGATAGGATGGCGACAAGCGTCAGTGATCCAGTGGTGGCGCGTGCCACGTTTTCCAAAGTTGGAGGTGCATGTGTACCTGAGAATTGAGAAGAAAAAACTCTCTGATGCATCGAGTCATGGCCACGACCGAGTTTTAGTGAAGAGGTACAAAAAGCATTCACGGAACATATCAAGCGATAATAACGTGTTAAATATCCGCTACATAATTGGAAATTGTGCCGTTCCGGACTCTACTCACTGTGGAGATGGCGGGTAAATACTTGATGTACACGTGGTTATTATCAAATATGGTGGGGTTTCCATGAAAGTGTCATGCTGCACGTACCCACTGGCTTTCGGCCATACTACGTTTTCCGTAACAAACGTAACGCAAGCACGAATGCCAGGATGGGAAAGATTGCGTATGGTGTGACTAATGCACCGTCTAAAAGCAGACAGGGTAAGTAGTCGGAAAGCGCAAGTGGTAAATTCACAGTGCATCTATTAGGATCGGGCTGTAAAACTAAAAAGGCTTTGAGCTCCAGTGGTGCGCCATCGACCAGTTATTCGTGTTGAGGTGGTAGGCGGTGCTTCGGGTGTGCTGACAGTCAAGTTGTAGAGCCAAATCTCGGAACAATGTCGATTGAAACTGAGCGCCAGGGTCGGCTGCGATGATAAATGGTGTGCCAAAATAGGCAATCCTGTGTTCCACGAAGACGCGTGCTTTAGACTCAGAACGTGGACTTCGATCGGAACAGCAATCGGCCATCTTGTAAAGCGATCGATCGCCGTTGGGATGAATGAATACCCGTTCAATGATGGCATTAACCAAAGAGGTGAAGATGCACATGAGTGAATCGACAGTTTGAATGCGTAGAAGGGATGTTAGGTGTGATAGTATGTCGAGATATTGTGTTCTTTCGACGTTTGGGCCAACTCACTTGTCTATCGGTACGAGTTTGAACGGGGCTGGAAGGGACTGGAGGATTGGGATGAACGAGGGAGGTGGTGGCACATGAGGATTACACGGCGGTTGTGATTTAGGGGTAATTAAGGTTTATGGAGTTGGTGGCTTAAGCTCAACGAATGCTGGTTTTAGACGATCAATAGAAACCGCGAGGCGTCGACCATTCATATTCAAAACGACGTACTTGTGTTTACGCTCAATAGCGCTGCGTGGTCTATGATAGGATGATTGAAGTGGTTTACATAGGGACCCACGTCGCACAAAAACAAAATTACACGCATCGTGATGAGGTGATTTCTGTTGGTGGACATGGCGCAGTCGGGGAGGCGTAAAATCGAACTTCGACCTAATCGATCGCAAGCGAGTTATGTAATTAGACATAGAAGGTAATGACTGGCAAGGCACAACGAGTTTGTAGTAGACTGACTACTACAATAATGTCCCCAGGAATGTTGGAGAAAAGGCACAGGAGATGAAAGGTTTATCGCGGTAGCCAAAAGGGTGCACGCAGGTACATGGTAGCAATCACGGAACACGAATCAACGGAAAGTGTGTATCAAGGTCAATTGTTATGTACAGTTAAACAATGTTGTTACACAGCCCCTTCCAAGAAGTCTGGTCAGAGGAGACTTCTGATCAGGAATTGACAATTGAACTGGCCAAGCGGTGTCAGGTCGTTCCAGGCTGGAACATAGTCTCTCAGCAACCAGTAACTTCGGAGTCGCCGAGGCACTTGATCTGCGTGGGTCAATTGTCGGTGGTGACCAGGGTAGAATACACGAAAACCGATAATTACTAAGCCGAGTCACGTTTCACATGGCGTGAACGTGCTGCCGAGCCGAATCACATGGGGTGAATGAGCTGCTAGCGGGAATCGCCCTTCTGGCATGGTCTTAGTATGAACCCAGTAGGAGCTTATGTACGCACATCAGTATGCTTGACAACAAAGATTCAGAAGCTTCGAAAACATAGTGCGTGCTGAGAATTTCCTGCACTTCCAGGGTCGATGGCGAACAGCCTTGCCTAGAGAAAGCTAAGTGGCGTGTCGTCGAGCTGGTAAGGACCTTGTCTGATAAGTTTCGTGTTGGGCGGCGTGTGCTCATGTTAGGGATACCGAGTAGGATAGCGACAAGCGTCGGTGATCCGGGGGTGGCGCGTGCCACGGTTTCCACAGCTGGAGGTGCATGAGTACCGAAAGGTATACACGAAGAATGGGTGTATTTCGGGCTACCGGATAGGATGGCGACAAGCGTCAGTGACCTGTGGGTGGCGCGTGCCACTATTTAAACAGCGAGAGGTACTTGCGCACCGAGGGGAGACACGAAGGATGCGTGTATTCCAGGTAACCGGATAGGATGGCGACAAGCGTCAGTGATCCGGGGGTAACGCGAGCCACGATTTCCACAGCGGGAGGTACATGCGTACCGAGGGGATAAACGTAGGATGCGTGTATTCCAGGTTACCAGATAGGATGGCGACAAGCGTCAGTGATCCGGTGGTGGCGCGTGCCACGTTTTCCAAAGCTGGAGGTGCATGTGTACCGGAAGGGATACATGAAGAATGCGTGTATTTCCGACTACCGGATAGAATGGCGACAAGCGTCGATAATATGGGAGAGGCGCGTTCAAAGATTTTCACAGCGGGAGGTACACGCGTACCAAGGGGATACACGGATGATACATGTATTTCGGGCTACCGGATAGGATGGCGACAATCGTCAGTGATCCGAAGGTGGCGCGTGCCACGATTTAAACAGCGGGAGGTACTTGCGCACCGAGGGGAGACACGAAGGATGCGTGTAATCCAGGTAACCGGATAGGATGGCGACAAGCGTCAGTGATCCGTGGGTAACGCGTGCCACGGTTTCGAAAGCTGGAGGTGCATGTGTACCGTAAGGGATACACGAAGAATGCGTGTATTTCGGGGTACCGGATAGGATGGCGACAAGCATCAGTGATCCGAGGGTAACGCGAGCCACGATTTTCACAGCGGGAGGTACATGCGTACCGAGGGGATACACGTAGGTTGCGTGTATTCCAGGTTACCAGATAGGATGGCGAAAAGCGTCAGTTATCCTGGGGTAACGCGATTCACGAATTTCCACAGCAGGAGGTACACGCGTACCGAGGGGATACACGGATGATGCGTGTATTTTTAGCTACCGGATAGGATGGCGACAAGCGTCAGTGATCCTAAGGTGGCGCGTGCCACGATTTAAACAGCGGGAGGTACTTGCGTACCGATGGGAGACACGAAGGATGCGTGTATTCCAGGTTACCGGATAGGATGGCGACAAGCGTCAGTGATCCGGGGGTAACGCGTGCCATGATTTACATAGCGGCAGGTACATTCGTACCGAGGGGATACACGAATGATGCGTGTATTTCGGGCTACCGGATAGGATTGCGACAAGCGTCAGTGATCCGAAGATGGCGCGTGCCACGATTTCTAACATCGTGAGGCACTTGCGTCGAGGGGAGACAACGAAGGATGAGTGTATTCCAGGTTATTACGCAAGGATGGCGACAAGCGTCGGGATCCGGGGTGGGGTAACGCGAGCACGATTTCCACGCGGGAGGTACATTGAGTACCGAGGGGATACACGAAAGGATTGCGTGTATTCCGGGCAACCGGATAGGATGGCGACAAGCGTCAGTGATCCGGGGGTAACGCTAGCCACGATTTCCACAGTGGGAGGTACATGCGTACCTTAGGGGATAGACGTAGGATGCGTGTAGTCCAGGTAACCGGATAGGATGGCGACAAGCGTCAGTGATCCGGGGGTAACGCGAGCCACGATTTTCACAGCGGGAGGTACATGCGTACCGAGGGGATACACGAATGATGCGTGTATTCCAGGTTACCGGATAGGATGGCGACAAGCGTCAGTGATCCGGGGTTGGCGCGTGCCACGATTTCCACAGCAGGAGGTACACGCGTACCGAGGGGATACACGGATGATGCGTGTATTTCGGGCTACCGGATAGGATGGCGACAAGCGTCGGTAATATGGGGGTGGCGCGTTCAAGCATTTGCACAGCGGGAGGTACACGCGTACCGAGGAGATACACGAAGAATGCGTGTATTCCGGGCTACCGGATAGAAGGGCTACAAGCGTCGGTAATATGGGGATGGCGCGTTCGACGATTTTCACAGCGGGAAGTACATGCGTACCGAGGAGATACACGGATGATGCGTGTATTCCGGGCTACCGGATAGGATGGCGACAAGCGTTAGTGACCTTGGGTTGGCGCGTGCCACGATTTAAACAGCGGGAGGCACTTGCGTACCGAGGGGAGACACGAAGGATGCGTGTATTCCAGGTTACCGGTTTAGATGGCGACAAGCGTCAGTGATCCGAGGGTAACGCGAGCCACGATTTCCACAGTGGGAGGTACATGCGTACCTTAGGGGATAGACGTAGGATGCGTGTAGTCCAGGTTACCAGATAGGATGGCGACAAGCGTCAGTGATCCGATGGTAATGCGAGCCACGATTTCCACAGTGGGAGGTACATGCGTACCGAGGGGATACACGAAGGATGCGTGTATTCCAGGTTACCAGATAGGATGGCGACAAGCGTCAGTGATCCGAAGGTGGCGCGTGCCACGATTTAAACAGCGGGAGGCACTTGCGTACCGAGGGGAGACACGGAGGATGCGTGTATTCCAGGTTACCGCATAGGATGGCGACAAGCGTCAGGGATCCGGGGGTAACGCGAGCCACGATTTCCACAGCGGGAGGTACATGCGTACCGAGGGGATACACGAAGGATGCGTGTATTCCAGGTTACCAGATAGGATGGCGACAAGCGTCAGTGATCCGATGGTAATGCGAGCCACAATTTCCACAGTGGGAGGTACATGCGTACCGAGGGGATACACGAAGGATGCGTGTATTCCAGGTTACCAGATAGGATGACTACAACAGTCAGTGATCCGGTGGTGGCGCGTGCCACGTTTTTCAAAGCTGGAGGTGCATGTGTACCGGAAGGGATACACGAAGAATGCTTGTATTTCGGGCTACCGGATATGATGGCGACAAGAGTCGGTAAAATGGGGGTGGCGCGTTCAAGGATTTTCACAACGGGAGGTACACGCGTACCGAGGGGATACACGAAGAATGCGTGTATTCCGGGCTACCGGATAGGATGGCGACAAGCGTCGGTAATATGGGGATGGCGCGTTCGACGATTTTCACAGCGGGAAGTACATGCGTACCGAGGAGATACACGGATGTTGCGTGTATTTCGGGCTACCGGATAGGATGGCGACAAGCGCTAGTGACCTTGGGTTGGCGCGTGCCACGATTTAAACAGCGGGAGGCACTTGCGTACCGAGGGGAGACACGAATGATGCGTGTATTTCGGGCTACTGGATTGGATTGCGACAGGCGTCAGTGATCCGGGGGTGGCGCGTGCCACGATTTCCACAGCAAGAGGTACATGCGTACCGAGGGGATACACGGAGGATGCGTGTATTCCAGGTTACCAGATAGGATGGCGACAAGCGTCAGTGACCCGGTGGTGGCGCGTGCCACGGTTTCCACAGCGGTAGGTGCATGAGTACCGGAAGGGATATACGATGAATGCGTGTATTTCGGGCTACCTGATATGATGGCGACAAGCGTCGGTAATATGGGGGTGGCGTGTTCCACGATATTCACAGCGGGAGGTACATGCGTTTCGAGGGGATACACGAAGGATGCATGTATTCCAGGTTACCAGATAGGATGGCGACAAGCGTCAGTGATCCGGTGATGGCGCGTGCCACGTTTTCCAAAGCTGGATGTGCATGTGTACCGGAAGGGATACACGAAGAATGCGTGTATTTCGGGCTACCGGATAGGATGGCAACAATCGTCGGTAATATGAGGGTGACGCGTTCAAGGATTTTCACAGCGATAGGTACACGCGTACCGAGGGGATACACGGATGATGCGTGTATTTCAGGCTAAGGGATAGGAAGGCGACAAGTGTCGGTATTATGGGGGTGGCGCGTTCCACGATTTCTACTGCGGGAAGTACATGCGTACGAAGGGGATACACGTATGATGCGTGTATTTCGGGCTACCGGATAGGATGGCGACAATCGTCAGTGATCCGGTGGTGGCGCGTGCCACGATTTAAACAGCGGGAGGCACTTGCGTACCGAGGGGAGACACGAAGGATGCGTGTATTCCAGGTTACCGGATAAGATGGCGACAATCGTCAGTGATCCGGGGGTAACGCGAGCCACGATTTCCACAGCGGGAGGTACATGCGTACCGAGGGGATACACGTAGGATGCGTGTAGTCCAGGTTACCAGATAGGATGGCGACAAGCGTCAGTGATCCGAAGTTGGCGCGTGCCACGATTTGAACAGCGGGAGGCACTTGAGTACCGAGGGGAGACCACAAAGGATGCCGTGTGATTCCAGGTGTCCGTCATAGGATGGGCGACAAGCGTCAGGGATCCGGGGGTAACGCCAGCCACGATTTCCACAGAGGGAAGTACATGCGTACCGAGGGGATACACGAAGGATGTGTGTATTCCAGGTTACCAGATAGGATGGCGACAAGCGTCAGTGATCCGATGGTAATGCGAGCCACAATTTCCACAGTGGGAGGTACATGCGTACCGAGGGGATACACGGAAGATGCGTGTATTTCGGGCTACTGGATAGGATTGCGGCAATCGTCAGTGATCCGGGGATAACGCGAGCCACGATTTCCACAGCGGGAGGTACATGCGTACCGAGGGGATACACGAAGGATGCGTGTATTCCAGGCTACCAGATAGGACGGCTACAAGCGTCAGTGGTCCGGTGGTGGCGCGTGCCACGTTTTCCAAAGCTGGAGGTTCATGGGTGGCGCGTGCCACGATTAAAACAGCGGGAGGTACATGCGTACCGAGGGGATACACGGATGATGCGTGCATTCCAGGTTACCGGATAGGATGGCGACAAGCGTCGGTAATATGGGGGTGGCGTGTTCTACGATTTAAACAGCGGGAGGCACATACGTACAGAGGAGATACACGAAGAATGCTTGTATTTCGGGCTACCGGATAGATTGGCGACAAGCGTCGGTAATATGGGGGTGGCGCGTTCCACAATTTTCACAGCGGAAAGTACATGCGTACCGCGGGGATACACGGATGATGCGTGTATTTCGGGCTACCGGATAGGATGGTGACAAGCGTCAGTGACCTGGGGTTGGCACGTGCCACGATTTAAACAGCGGGAGGCACTTGCGTACCGAGGGGATACACGGATGATGCGTGTATTTCGGGCTACCGGATAGGATGGCGACAAGCGTCGGTAATATGGGGGTGGCGTGTTCCACGATGTTCACAGCGGGAGGTACACGCGTACCGAGGGGATACACGGATGATGCGTGTATTTCGGGCTACCGGATAGGAAGGCGACAAGTGTCGGTATTATGGGGGTGGCGCGTTCCACGATTTCTACAGCGGGAAGAACATGCATACGAAGGGGATACACGAAGGATGCGTGTATTCCAGGTTACCAGATAGGATGGCGACTAGCGTCAGTGATCCGATGGTAATGCGAGCCACAATTTCCAAAGTGGGAGGTACATGCGTACCGAGGGGATACACGAAGGATGCGTGTATTCCAGGTTACCAGATAGGATAAGTACAACCGTCAGTGATCCGGTGGTGGCCCGTGACAGGTTTTCCAAAGCTGAAGGTGCATGTGTACCGGAAGGGATACACGAAGAATGCGTGTACTTCGGGCTACCGGATAGGATGGCGACAAGCGTCAGTAATATGGGGGTGACGCGTTCAAGGATTTTCACAGCGGGAGGTACACGCGTACCGAGGGGATACACGGATGATGCGTGTCTTTCGGGCTACCGGATAGGAAGGCGACAATTGTCGGTATTATGGGGGTGGCGCGTTCCACGATTTCTACAGCGGGAAGTACATGCGTACGAAGGGGATACTCGTATGATGCGTGTATTTCGGGCTACCGGATAGGATGGCGACAATCGTCAGTGATCCGGTGGTGGCGCGTGCCACGATTTAAACAGCGGGAGGCACTTGCGTACCGAGGGGAGACACGCAGGATGCGTGTATTCCAGGTTACCGGATAAGATGGCGACAAGCGTCAGTGATCCGGGGGTAACGCGAGCCACGATTTCCACAACGGGAGGTACATGCGTACCGACGGGATACACGTAGATTGCGTGTAGTCCAGGTTACCAGATAGGATGGCGACAAGCGTCAGTGATCCGAAGGTGGCGCGTGCCACGATTTGAACAGCGGGAGGCACTTGAGTACCGAGGGGAGACACGAGGGATGCGTGTATTCCAGGTTACCGCATAGGATGGCGACAAGCGTCAGGGATCCGGGGGTAACGCCAGCCACGATTTCCACAGAGGGAAGTACATGCGTACCGAGGGGATACACGAAGGATGCGTGTATTCCAGGTTACCAGATAGGATGGCGACAAGCGTCAGTGATCCGGTGGTGGCGCAAGCCACGTTTTCCAAAGCTGGAGGTGCATGTGAACCGGAAGGGATACACGAAGAATGCTTGTATTTCGGGCTACCGGATAGGATGGCGACAAGCGTTGGTAATATGTGGGTGGCGCGTTCCACGATTCTCACAGCGGGAAGTACATGCGTACCGAGAGGATACACGGCTGATGCGTGTATTTCGGGCTACCGGATAGGATGGCGACAAGCGTCAATGATCCGAAGGTGGCACGTGCTACGATTTAAACAGCGGGAGGTACTTGCGTACTGAGTTGAGACACGAAGGATGCGTGTAGTCCAGGTTACCGGATAGGATGGCGACAAGTGTCAGTGATCCGGGGGTAACGCGAGCCACGATTTCCACAGCGGGAGGTACATGCGTACCGAGGGGATGCACGTAGGATGCGTGTATTCCAGGTTACCAGATAGGATGGCGACAAGCGTCAGTGATCCAGTGGTGGTGCGTGCCACGTTTTCCAAAGCTGGAGGTACATGCGTACCGAGGGGATACACGAAGGATGCGTGTATTCCAGGTTACCAGATAGGATGGCGACAAGCGTGAGTTATCCGGGGGTAACGCGAGCCACGATTTCCACAGCACGAGGTACATGCGTACCGAGGGGATACACGAAGGATGCGTGTATTCCAGGTTACCAGATAATGTGGCTACAAGCGTCAGTGATCCGGTGGTGACGCGTGCCACGTTTTCCAAAGCTGGAGGTGCATGTGTACCGGATGGGATACACGGATGATGCTTGTATTTCGGGCAACCGGATAGGTTGGCGACAAGCGTCGGTAATATGGGGGTGGCGCGTTCCACGATTCTCACAGCGGGAGGTACATGCGTACCGAAGGGGATACACGGATGATGCTTGTATTTCGGGCAACCGGATAGGTTGGCGACAAGCGTCGGTAATATGGGGGTGGCGCCTTCCACGATTCTTACAGCGGGAAGTACATGCGTACCGAGGGGATACACGGATGATGCGTGTATTTCGGGCTACCGGATAGGATGGCGATAAGCGTCAGTGACCTGGGGTTATCGCGTGTCACGATTTAAACAGCGGGAGGCACTTGCTTACCGAGGGGAGACACGCAGGATGCGTGTATTCCAGGTTACCGGATAAGATGGCGACAAGGGTCTGTGATCCGGGGGTAACGCGTGCCATGATTTACACAGCGGGAGGTACACGCGTACCGAGGGGATACACGGGTGATGCGTGTATTTCAGGCTACCGGATAGGATTGCGACAAGCGTCAGTGATCCGGGGTTGGCGCGTGCCACGATTTAAACAGCGGGAGGCACATGCGTACTGAGGGGATACACGAAGGATGCGTGTATTCCAGGTTACCGGATAGGATGGCGACAAGCGTCGGTAATATGGGGGTGGCGCGTTCCACGATTCTCACAGTGGGAGGTACACGCGTACCGAGGGGATACACGAAGAATGCGTGTATTTCGGGCTACCGGATAGGTTGGCGACAATCGTCGGTAATATGGGGGTGTCGCGTTCCACGATTCTTACAGCGGGAAGTACATGCGTACCGAGGGGATACACGGATGATGCTTGTATTTCGGGCTACCGGATAGGATGGCGACAATCGTCAGTGACCTGGGGTTGGAGCGTGCCACGATTTAGACAGCTGGAGGTACATGCGTACCGGGGGGATACACGAAGGATGCGTGTATTCCAGGTTATCGGATAGGATGGCGACAAGCGTAAGTGATCCGGGGGTAGCGCGTGCCACGATTTGCACAGCGGGAGGTGCATCAGTACTGAGGGGATACACGAAGTATGCGTGTATTTCGGGCTACCGGCTAGGATGGCGACAAGCGTCAGTGACCTGGAGTTGGCGCGTGCCACGATTTAAACAGCGGGAGGTACATTCGTAGCGAAGGAATACACGAATGATGCGTGTATTTCGGGCTACCGGATAGGATTGCGACAAGCGTCAGTGATCCGGGGGTGGCGCTTGCCACGATTTGCACAGCGGTAGGTACATCAGTATCGAGGGGATACACGAAGGATGCGTGTATTCCAGGTTACCGGATAGGATGGCGACAAGCGTCAGTGATCCAGTGGTGGCGCGTGCCACGTTTTCCAAAGCTGGAGGTGCATGTGTACCTGAGAATTGAGAAGAAAAAACTCTCTGATGCATCGGGTCATGGCCACGACCGAGTTTTAGTGAAGAGGTACAAAAAGCATTCACGGAACATATCAAGCGATAATAACGTGTTAAATATCCGCAACATAATTGGAAAATGTGCCGTTCCGTACTCTACTCACTGTGGAGATGGCGGGTAAATACTTGATGTACACGTGGTTATTATCAAATATGGTGGGGTTGCTATGAAAGTGTCATGCTGCACGTACCCACTGGCTTTCGGCCATACTACTTTTTCCGTAACAAGCGTAACGCAAGCACGAATGCCAGGATGGAAAAGATTGCGTATGGTGTGACTAATGCGCCGTCTAAAAGCAGACAGGGTAAGTAGTCGGAAAGCGCAAGTGGTTAATTCTCAGTGCATCTATTAGGATCGGGCTGAAATACTAAAAAGGCTTTGAGCTCAGGTGATGCGCCATCAATCAATCCATTCGCGTTGAGGTGGTAGGCGGTGCTTCGGATGTGCTGACAGTCAAGTTGTGGAGCCAAATCTCGGAACAATGCCGATTGAAACTGAGCGCCAGGATCGGTTGCGATGATAAATGGTGTGCCAAAATAGGCAATCCTGTGTTCCACGAAGACGCGTGCTTTAGACTCAGAACGTGGACTTCGATCGGAACAGCAATCGGCCATCTTGTAAAGCGATCGATCGCCGTTGGGATTCAATTCAATTCAATTTTAATGGTCTAAAAAGCATTTAGCTTTACAAAATACCACAGAATAATATGACAACAACGAATAATATAACCAGCAAAAATAGGAATAGATTGCTTACGGGGCAGTTCAAGAATCAAGTAAATATCCACGGGCAGAAATTGTTTTCGATTGGTGGGATAACAAATGTAGGTGTATGGTGTTAAGATGTATAGTTTTCTTCGATGCACGGGTTTAGGGTCAAATAGGCATCAAGGCTTCTCTTGAAAGTTTGCTGGTTTGGTGAGTTCACAACATTGTCTGGCAGATTGTTCCAAGTAAAACAAACTCTCACGGCAAAAAATGTCGTCTGCAGTTTAGTATCGAGTGAAGGACAGTTAGAGTAAATGTGTGAGCTCTTGTATTATGCGAGCTCCGTAGATTCAATAAGCATTGTAGAGGGTGATTTCCAGTATTCAATATATTGTATCCAGGATCAAATCCCCTCGGAGACGACGACGTGGATGAATGAATACCCGTTCAATGATGGCATTAACCGAAGAGGTGAAGATGCACATGAGTGAATCGACAATTTGAATGCGTAAAAGGGATGTTAGGTGTGATAGTATGTCGATATATTTTGTTCTTTCGACGTTTGGGCCAACGCACTTGTCTACCGGTTCGAGTTTGAACGGGGCTGAAAGGGACTGGAGGATTGGGATGAACGAGGGAGGTGGTGGCACATGAGGATTACTGACTACTACAATAATGTCCACAAGAATGTTGGAGAAAAGGCACAGGAGATGAAAGGTTTATCGCGGTAGCCAGAAGAGTGCACGAAGGTACATGGTAGCAATCACGGAACACGAATCAACGGAAAGTGTGTATCAAGGTCAATTGTTATGTACAGTTAAACAATGTTGTTACACAGCCCCTTCCAAGAAGTCTGGTCAGAGGAGACTTCTGATCAGGAATTGACAATTGAACTGGCCAAGCGGTGTCAGGTCGTTCCAGGCTGGAACATAGTCTCTCAGCAACCAGTAACTTCGGAGTCAGCCAAGGCACTTGATCTGCGTGGGTCCATTGTCGGTGGTGACCAGGGTAGAATACACGAAAACCGATAAGTACTAAGCCGAGTCACGTCTCACATGGCGTGAACGTGCTGCCGGAACCGAATCACATGGGGTGAATGAGCTGTTAGCGGGAATCGCCCGTCTGGCATGGTCTTAGTATGAACCCATTAGGAGCAGATGCAGGCACATCCGTAGGCTTGACAACGAAGAATCAGAAGCTTCGAAAACATAGTCCGTGCTGAGAATTTCCTGCACTTCCAGGGTCGATGGCGAACGGCCTCGACTGAAGAAAGCTGAGTGGCTTGTCTTCGGGCTGGTAAGGACCTTGTCTGATAAGTTTCGTGTTGGGCGGCGTGTGCTCATGGTAGGGGCTACCGAGTAGGAGGGCGACAAGTGTCGGTGATCCGGGGGGGCGCGTGTCACGGTTTCCACAGCGGGAGGTGCATGAGTACCGGAAGGGATACACGAAGAATGCGTGTATTTCGGGCTACCGGATAGGATGGCGACAAGCGTCGGTAATATGGGAGTGGCGCGTCCCACGGTTTTCACAGCGGGAAGTACATGCGTACCGAGGGGATACACGGATAATGCGTGTATTTCGGGCTACCGGATAGGATGGCGACAAGCGTCAGTGACCTGGGGTTGGCGCGTGCCACGATTTAAACAGCGGCTTATGTAATTAGACATAGAAGGTAATGACTGGCAAGGCACAACAAGTTTGTAGTAGACTGACTAGTACAATAATGTCCCCTAGAATGATGGAGAATAGGCACAGGAGATGAAAGGTTTATCGCGGTAGCCAAAAGGGTGCTCGAAGGTACATGGTAGCAACCCCGGAACACAGATCAACGGAAAGTTTGTATCAAGGTCAATTGTTATGTACAGTTAAACAATGTTGTTACAAGTTCACCGGGGAGACACAAGGTAGTGCCACAAACTAACTCTGAGGCTGAGCATTGTATGTCTTCCTCGAAGGTAGAACGAATTCGAAGAAGAACAAGTGGTACATTCTCAGTGCATCTATTAGGATCGGGCTGAAATACTAAAAAGGCTTTGAGCTCAGGTGATGCGCCATCAATCAATCCATTCGCGTTGAGGTGGTAGGCGGTGCTTTGGATGTGCTGACAGTCAAGTTGTGGAGCCAAATCTCGGAACAATGCCGATTGAAACTGAGCGCCAGGATCGGTTGCGATGATAAATGGTGTGCCAAAATAGGCAATCCTGTGTTCCACGAAGACGCGTGCTTTAGACTCAGAACGTGGACTTCGATCGGAACAGCAATCGGCCATCTTGTAAAGCGATCGATCGCCGTTGGGTTGAATGAATATCCGTTCAATGAATGCATTAGCCGAAGAGGTGAAGATGCAGATGAGTGAATCGACAGTTTGAATGCGTAAAACGGATGTTAGGTGTGATAGCATGTCGAGATATTTTGTTCTTTCGACGTTTGGGCCAACTCACTTGTCTACCGGTTCGAGTTTGAACGGGGCTGGAAGGGACTGGAGGATTGGGATGAACGAGGTTGGTGGTGGCACATGAGGATTACACGGCGGTTGTGATTGAGGTGTAATGACGCTTGATGGAGTTGGTGGCTTAAACTCAACGAAATCTGGTTTTAGACTATCAACACAAAGACACAAGTTAGTACCATAAACTAACTCTGGTGCTGAGCATTGCATGTCTTCTTTTATGGTAGTACAAATTTCTAGAAGAACAAGTGGTTTATTCTCAGTCAATTTATTAGAATCGGTCTGACAAGCGTTGGGTTAACCGATTTGCTGCAAACTAAAGGCTTGACTCTCAGCTAGTTCGGATGTATCAATCTCACTTTGATGGTTAGCCAAATGGGAGACATAGAATCCTGTGCATGCAGACAAAACTTATATGTCAGGTCTTGATAAAGCATCGGCAACCAAGTTCGCGTCCTCTTTCACGTAACGAATGTCAGTAGAGAATGGAGAAATGTAAGCCAACTGTCGAAAATCGTGCTGCGTAAGACGATCAAGTTTAGAATGCAGACCATAAGTTAGCTGTTTGTGATTCGTAAAAATGATATAGTCACGAACTTCCAATAAGTGAACGAAATGAAGTATGGCTAAATACACGCAAGTAATTCATGGTCAAATGTGGTCTAGCGCGTTTGTGCCAGATTAATATTCTGCGAAAAATGCCAATGGATGTTCTGTGTTCTAATGATTTTGTTGTAAAACAGCTCTCAAATCTGTAGCCGATGCATCGGTCGTCCATGATAAAAGATAGGTAAGTTCAGGATCAATGAAAGACAGTTCGGTGGCAGTGCATAGAACATTTTTTCACGCGATAAAAGCTTCAAGTGCCTCTGGCAAAAGCTGAAGTGATTTTACTTTAGATTTGAGCAAATCAGTCAGAGGTGCAACGATTTTTGCTCAGTTTGATAATGAAATGTTGGTAAATATTGATCATACCGATAAAAAGGTGCAGCTGAGTTACCGTTGTTGGAACATGAAAGTCGGAAACCGTCTGGCATTTTTCAGAATGAGATGTAATACCAGATCAAGTGAGGCGATGACCGAGAAAATCTTGAGTGTCTCTAATATATATATATATATATATATATATATATATATTTGCACAATCTGATACAGATATGGTGCCATTCTCTACTAAAAATGCATTTCTTATGGTTGATCTTGATCCCGTAATTTACGAAACACTCCAAAACAAGACGAATGTGTGTGGCGTGCTCCTCTGGAGAGTTGCTGGCAATTAAGACGTCGTCAACGTATGCGTAAGCGAACGGCAAGTCTTGCAGGACATCTTCAATGAAACGCTGGAAATTCTGTGCAGCATTTCACAGACCAAAGGGCATTCGATTGAATTCGTGTAAGCCGAATGGAGTTGTGACTGCCGTTTTTGTATGTCTTACTCGGCTACGGAGATGTGGTAGTAAGCACGGACAAGATCAAACTTAGTAAAAATAGTTGTGCAGGAAAGATTCCAATAAAATCGTGGATGTGTCATGGAGGGTATCGTCTGGCACCGTTCAGTTGTTAAGAGCGCAGTAGTCACCACATGGCCTCCACTCACATGGGGTCTTCTTGGAAACCATATGTATTGCTGACGACCAGGAGCTGGAGGAAGGGCAAATGATTCCAAGCTCTAGCATATGCTCAAACTCGGCATTTTCAATTTTGAGTTTGGAAGGATGAAGTCGCCTAGGTCTAAAAGTGACGGGTGGTCCGCTTGTGACGATGTGGTTTTTCACAGAGTTGGTCACTATGTCTGTCTGTCGTGGGGTTTGTATGATTGATGGGAATACATGCAGCATAGAACTAAATGTCGAAGATTCTGGAGTGACAGCCTTGATAGCAAGGAAATGGCTTCAGTAGTGATGCCTGACACCTGTAAAGAGGTTGTCGTATCCACTAATCTCCGATGTTTTACTTCGAAGTGAGACAAAAGTCAATACCGATTATGGGGCAATTAACCTCCTCGATGATAAACGCCCAGGGGAATCTGCGTCTTAGTCCTAAATTTTGGGGTTAGAAGGCGCTGGCCGTAAGTGTCAATACAAGTGCCATTTGCCGCCTGAAGCGTGTAGGACGACGGTTTTGAGGAACTGGATGCTCTAATTATGACGCTAATTTCAGCGCCAGAATGGTCAAAGAAACGTAGAAATGTCGATTTGTCTGTATCGTAGAAAGGACGACTTGGGTTTGGTGGGCCGGGCATAGTATTCGCCATTACTGGCTGACTGTTGTTGGCTAGAATCCTTCCATGTCCTGGATTTTGACGTGTTCTTATTGGTTAATAAACCTCATCCAATTGAATGTGCTGTTTGATTGATTGTGGTGTCGAATACGACGCTTCGAGGAATTCTCGAACGTGACGAGTTCTGCCTTTGGTGATGATTTCCCAACTATTCCAATTGAATTCGTGTCCTTCACGATCCATGTGTACCGATGTTACTGATTTGTGGTCATGTCGTCGTGTAGCCAGTTTGTTTTCATGTATCCTTGTTTCTAACCTTCTTCCGGTCTGTCCAATATAATAGTTCTCACGATCGGAACATGGGATTCTGTACACGACGTTATTTCTTTCCTCCTCCGCAAACGTGCCTTTGACCTTGACTAGTTGTCTTCTCAGTGTTGAAGCTGGCTTATGTGCTACACTAATTCCGAGCGGGCGTAGTATTCTTGCCGTAATCTCCGAGATATGTTGTGTATAGGGCGTATTTTCTTTGGTTTCTTCTGGAATTGATTGTGTTTTAGCATACCTTCAAGACACGATAAATTCAGTGACAGGCACCATTGCACTTAAAATTCAAACCGTGATTAAGCACGCGTTACTCATCTGACGACAGCTTTCGTTTCGATGGATTTATAACCCAAATCGTTCCAGGGTTTTCATTTCGATTAGGGATGATTAACCTCATTTTGTCGTCATGAGCTCGACGTTTTTTAACAACCCAATCGCGTGTAAACAGCACGAACACAGTGAGGTCAACACTACCATATACACAACATATCTCGGAGATTACGGCAAGAATACTACGCCCGCTCGGAATTAGTGTAGCACATGAGCCAGCTTCAACAAGGAGAAGACAACTAGTCAAGGTCAAAGGCACGTTTGCGAATGAGGAAAGAAATAACGTCGTGTACAGAATCCCATGTTCCGATCGTGAGAACTATTATATTGGACAGACCGGAAGAAGGTTAGAAACAAGGATACATGAACACAAACTGGCTACACGACGACATGACCACAGATCAGTAACATCGGTACACATGAATTGTGAAGGACACGAATTCAATTGGAATAGTACGGAAATCATCACCAATGGCAGAACTCGTCACGTTCGAGAATTCCTCGAAGCGTCGTATTCGACACCACAATCAATCAAACAGCACATTCAATTGGATGAGGTTTATTAACCAATAAGAACACGTCAAAATCCAGGACATGGAAGGATTCTAGCCAACAACAGTCAGCCAGTAATGGCGAATACTATGCCCGGCCCACCAAACCCAAGTCGTCCTTTCTACGTTTCTTTGACCATTCTGGCGCTGAAATTAGCGTCATAATTAGGGCATCCAGTTCCTCAAAACCGTCGTCCTACACGCTTCAGGCGGCAAATGGCACTTGTATTGACACTTACGGCCAGCGCCTTCTAACCCCAAAATTTAGGATTAAGATGCAGATTCCCCTGGGCGTTTATCATCGAGGAGGTTAATTGCCCCATAATCGGTATTGACTTTTGTCTCACTTCGAAGTAAAACATCGGAGATTAGTGGATACGACCTCTTTACAGGTGTCAGGCATCACTACTAAAGCCATTTCCTTGCTATCAAGGCTGTCACTCCTGAATCTTCGACATTTAGTTCTATGCTGCATGTATTCCCATCAATCATACAACCCCCACGACAGACAGACATAGCGACCAACTCTGTGAAAAACCACATCGTCACAAGCGGACCACCCGTCACTTTTAGACCTAGGCGACTTCATCCTTCCAAACTCAAGATTGAAAATGCCGAGTTTGAGCATATGCTAGAGCTTGGAATCATTTGCCCTTGCTCCAGCTCCTGGTCGTCAGCAATACATGTGGTTTCCAAGAAGACCTCATGTGAGTGGAGGCCATGTGGTGACTACCGCGCTCTTAACAACTGAACGGTGCCAGACTGATACCCTCCATGACACATCCACGATTTTATTGGATTCTTTCCCAAACAAATATTTTCACTAAGCTTGATCTTGTCCGTGCTTACTACCACATCTCCGTAGCCGAGTAAGACATACCAAAACGGCAGTCACAACTCCATTCGGCTTACACGAATTCAATCGAATGCCCTTTGGTCTGTGAAATGCTGCACAGAATTTCCAGCGTTTCATTGAAGATGTCCTGAAAGACTTGTCGTTCGCTTACGCATACGTCGACGACGTCTTAATTGCCAGCAACTCTCCAGAAGAGCACGCCACACACATTCGTCTTGTTTTGGAGTGTTTCGTAAATTACGGGATCAAGATCAACCTTACTAAATGCATTTTTGGTACAGACACTCATGATTTTCTCGGTCATCGCCTCACTCGATCTGGTATTACATCTCATTCTGAAAAACGCCAGGCGGTTTCCGACTTTCCTGTTCCAACAACGGTAACTCAGTTGCACCGTTTTATCGGTATGATCAATTTTTACCAACATTTCATTATGAAACTGTGCAAAATCATTGCACCTCTGACTGATTTGCTCAAATCTAAAGTAAAATCACTTCAGCTTTTGCTAGAGGCACTTGAAGCTTTTATCGCGTGAGAAAATGTTCTATGCACTGCCACCGAACTGTCTTTCATTGATCCTAAAATAATCTATCTTTTATGGTTGACGACGGATGCATCTGATTCGGCGGCGGGAGCTGTTTTACAACAAAACCATAAGAACACAGAACATCCATTGGCATTTTTCGCAGAATATTAATCTGGCACAAACGCGCTAGACCACATTTGACCATGAATTACTTGCGTGTATTTATCCATACGGCATTTCCTTCGATTATTGGAAGGTCGTGACTATATCATTTTTACGGATCACAAACAGCAAACTTTTGCTCTGCAATCTAAACTTGATCGTCATAAGCAGCGCGAGATTCGTCATTTGGATTACATTTCTTGAACGCAAACGAGTTATTTAATCTGTCATTGAAGGTAATGAATGTCAAGTCAGTACGAGTTCACTGTGAAGGCACAAGGTAGTGCCATAAAACAAACTATGTGCTGTGCATTGCATGCCCTCTTCGACGGTACAACGAATTCCAAGAAGAACAAGTGGTAAATTCTCAGTGCATCTATTAGGATCGGGCTAAACAGCTAAGGTGGCTTTGAGCCATCAACCAATCCATTCGCGTTTGGGTGGTAAGCAGTGGTTCGGATGTGCGACAGCCAAGGAGTAGAGTATTATCTCAGAAAAATGTCGATTGAAACTGAGCGCCATGTTCAATTGCGATGATAAATGTTGTGCAAAATGGGCAATCCAGTGTTCGACGAAGACGCGTGCTACACACTCAGAACAGAGTATTTGATCGCAACAGCAATCGGCCATCTTGTAAAGCGATCGATCGCCGTTAGGATGAATGAATATCCGACGAGGTAAAGATGCACATGAATCGACTGTTTGAATTTCGTAAAAGGGATGTTATGTGTGATAGTATTTCGAGATTCTTTGTTCTTTCGACGTTTGGGCCAACGCACTTTTCTACCGGTTCGTGTTTGAAAGGGGCCGTAAGGGACTGTAGGGTTAGGATGAACGAGGGAGGTGGCAGGCACAAGAGGATGACACGGCGGTAGTAATTGAAGGGTAATGCCGTTTGATGGAGTTAGTGGATTGGGCTCAAAGCTAATGGTTTTAGACGATCAATAGAAACCGTGATCAGCGATAGTACTTTCAGATATTTTGTTCTTTCGACGTTTCGTCAAAACACATTTTTCTAGAGGTTCGAGTTTGAAAGGGCTGGAAGGGTTTGAAGGATTGGGATGAACATGAGAGGTGGTAGGCACATGAGGATTACACGG
>JACCGJ010008213.1:0-89185 GCA_013407085.1 Atriophallophorus winterbourni
TCGGCCATTTCAACCTCCTGTACCGCATCAAGCAATTTCTCTTTGTGCTGCATTTCGAGGACTTCACGTTCTTGCGACAGTTTTAGTCGTTCCAAACGCATCTTAGCCTTAAGAACAAGGATGTTTGAATCTATCGTTGAACCCCTAAGGCTACTTCGAGAGCCCACAACAGAACAATGATTGCGCTCACCTGCGGTGTCTTCCGTTCCATTATCGACCAATCGTTGGGAGGATTTGATCTTTCCCACAAAACTGCGGGTGACAGGCATACTGACGTCAGCGAATTCGACGTTGAGTACTGTAGCGACCAAACCGTCACTGGGGAATAGTTTCTTTCACGGAAACTAGCTGCCTGCTACGAGCCACGAGAATCTTCTACCGGGAGTGACGAGCGTTTACGAATCGATCCCAAATCAGAACAATACGTCAATTTACGCTGTACTATATTGACAAAGACGATTAAAAAGCAAAATATAACAAACCTCAACTGTAATCGAATACAGGTTTCAATGCAAACCCAACGCGTCCAATAAACGGGAGTCAAACAGCTCAGTTGAGAGCACAAAAAATTACCGTTTTCCAATAACGGTAAACACGGGTAACGGAAAAATCAAAATGTGCGGTATCAATATCTTGCAACTGTGAACCTGTTTTGTCGCTTGCAGAAGCGGAAGTGCAGTTAAACACAGGAAAAATGTTCGGGAACGAAAACTCTCACAGATTTAACATTTAGTTTAAATGTTATTTTCAATTTAAAGAACAAACAAAAATATCACGGTAAATCTATGACACAAGAAACTTGATAAGGAACACGGGTGTAGGGTGGGAACAAATGCCTCCAGTTCGTTTGATCTTGCTGGACCGAAAGAGTAATTTTCAAGACATCGACGCGGATTCATACACCGCCCACCAAAATTCCTCAAACTCTGAAAAGCAAGTAGAGACACAAACAATGAACTGCGGGGCTCTCCTCTACCTGGCTACCCGACCCGTGTACCTGCGCGACCCATGTCAGCCACTCGACGATCAAATGTTTGGTGGTATCTCTGGAGTTGGCAGACCCACCGCCTCCCACCTAAAACATTTGCCTTTTGTGTAATCAACGTTCGTCTCCGCATGTAACCGGCAGACTAAATGCTTGGTGGTATTTCTGGGGTCAGCAGATCCGAAAACCCGCCTCCCACCTTAAGCACCAGCCCCCGGGCTCGACCCCCCAGGTACACCTTATTGCCCATACTACCGCTACACTACTCGGCACCCTCAAGCAAACATAGCTTCCTAACCTCACGCTCCAAGATTCCTGCGGATGAGCGCACGGTGACTCTTCGAACTAATCCATCTCCACTGTCGTTACATTCGAGCACCAACACTAGCGGCCACTTTTCCTTTGAGACTTGGTCACTCACTAGCAGTGCGACATCGCCTTTCTTCAAGTTTCTCTCTGGCTTCAACCATTTCTGCCTTCTTTGCAAGGTTGGGAGATACTCCTTGATCCATCGATTCCAGAAGATCCCAGTGAGATAATTCACTTGCTTCCACTGACGCGTATACCGATCACGTAAACTAGCATCAGAAGAGATGCTCATGTTGCTTTCTATCAACAGAAGATGGTTTGGAGTCAGAGGTCCATCGTCGCGGCTAACCAATGACGGTGGCACCAAAGGTCGATCGTTTCATATACGTTCTGCTTCGCACATAAAAGTATGCAAACTTTCGTCCGTCAACGTCTGCGCATTTACTATGGCGTTTAAAATATTTCTGATTGAACGCACCATACGTTCCCAAACGCCGCCTCTATGACTAGAACTAGGGGGTTAAAGTGCCATTGGATATGATGAACAGCTAGACGATTAGCGATCACGTGGTTATCGAGCCTTTGAATGTGCTCTTTCAGCTCTCGAACGGCCCCTACAAAATTCGTGCCATTGTCGCTGTAAATTTCAACGGTTTCCCTCGCCTGCTAACGAAACGCATCAGTGCCACGATGAACGAATCGGTAGTGAGCGAGTGTGCAACTTCAATATGAACTGCTCGAACACGTAGACAAGTGAAGACACAGCCATACCTTTTCTCAATCGAACGACCACGTTTGACTGGGAAAGGTCCAAAATGATCCAAACCAACCGATTCAAAACAACGCAGTCCCTGCTGAATTCGGGCCAATGGAAGTGGAGACATCATCTGCTTACACTCGACTGCCAGTCTTTTACGACACCGGGTGCACTTCCCTATCACCCTTTTCACTGTGCGACCCCCTTGAAGTATCCAAAATTGTCTGCGTATTAAACTCTGCACATGAACCATGCCACAATGACCTTCAATTTCATGGAAATACCGGATGATGAGTTCGGTGACAGTATGCCGCGAGGGTAAGATAATTGGAGTACGAAAAGCCGCAGGATAGCTGGAATAATTTAAGCGTCCACCAACACATAAGACTCCATCCAGGACTATCGGTTTCAGCTTGGCGAATCTGCGATGCCTCAGGCACTTCTTGTTCTGTTTCGTTTCATAGTTTGCAAGCTCATCAGCAAACACTTCCTGCTGCACGAACATGATTACTTTTCTTTCTGCATTTCGCAGTTCAGATACGGTGATTGCAGACAGTGATCACAACGAATTCCGCTCCGGTGGCTTCAGTTTGAGGTAATCAACAAACCTTGTCAGCCATGCAATACTCCTGAGCAACTTCGACCAACTAGAGTGATAGTTGACGACAGCGTTCAAACCATATTCTAGTGAGCTATTTGCCGATGTTATATTAACCCTTTTGTATTCTAGTTCCGGAGAATGAACTGTGTTTGTATCCAGGTTCAGAAATTTTCGCTCTGGCCATACAACAGGGCCTGTCAACCATCGCTCCAACTCAACTTTCGAACGTATGCCTCTTGAGGCCAGGTCTGCAGGATTTTCACCTGAATTCACATGACTCCACTGTGATGAATCGGTATACGTGTGTATAATCGCTAGACGGTTGGCGACGAACGTAGAGAATCTAGAATTAGTGTCGCATATATAGTGCAGGACTATCATCGAATCAGTCCAAAAACAGATTTTAGAGAAAAGTTCCGCCATTCCTTCCTTTAACAACTCACTGACACGTACAGCCAATACTGCAGCATTGAGCTCGAGGCGGGGAACAGTGACAGTTTTCAAGGGAGCTACTCTGGGTTTTCCAAAAAGAATACAGCTTTGACATTCGTTTGCACTTGAAATGTGTTTAGCGTATGCTACAGCTCCGTACCCTGTCTCTGAGGCATCGGCGAATATATGCAGCTCGAAGTTACATTGAGAGTTGTTATCGGCACATCTGATACATCTTGACACAGATACGGTTTCAATGACGTTGACTAAACGCAACCAATCGTTCCAACAGACTTCATCGGCCTCACAAATAGGTTGATCCCATCCAAGACCCGATTTGCAGAGTCTTTGAAGTAGCATCTTAGGGGGAAGGCAAAGTGGAGACAAAAGCCCCAACGGGTCGTAAAAGGATGACACAGCCGACAGTATACCACGACGAGTCATTGGCCTCTCGGGTAGGTTGAATCGAAATTCAAAGACGTCGTTATCCGCGTTCCATTGCAAACCCAATGCTCCATGCACATGATCGTATGAATTACTCATATTGACCGTAAATGTGGCACAATCTGAACTCGGCAGGTCTTTTAACAAACGTTTATCGTTTGACACCCACTTCCTTAAATGAAAGCCGCCTCGAGAAAGCATATGTCGACATTGGTCAACGAATTTCTTGGCGACAATAGAGCAGTCAAATGATACCAAACAATCATCAACATAAAAATTTTCCATACCAGCACGTTGGGTAAATTCATTATAATCACCAGCGAAATCCATTGCGGTCTTTCGAAGAGCATAATTGGCGCAGAATGGGGAAGACGTAGCTCCGAATGGATGAGCTGTCATCTCAAATTCGACCGGATCTGTTTCGACATCCGCATCATCCCACCACAGAAATCGTAATGCCGATAGATCTTTGTCAGGTACCTTAACTTGCATGAACATTTCCTCAATGTCTGCAGCTAGAGCTACCTGACCTATCCTGAAGCGCAAAAGCACGGTAACCAAATTCGCTGTTGTATCAGGGCCCTGGCACAGCATATCGTTCAGTGAAAACCCATAAAATTTGGCAGCACAATCCAGTACTACCCGAAGTTTTTCTGGTTTTTTGGGGTTCAACACAGCGTGATGAGGTAGATACCACAAGGGCCGACTACTCTCGGCAACATACGGTCCAACCTTCCTTGCATACCCTTTGGTCACGTTGGCATTCATCACTTCTGTGTATTTTAGACAAAATTGAGGATCTTTTAGGAAACGCGTTCTCAGACTTTCTATCCTTTTGAACGCGACTGACCGATTACTGGCAAGTTTGGGGACACTATCCTTCCAGGGAAGAGGTACTACGTAATGCCCATCGACTAGCCTTGATTCTTCCTCCACTAGCTGAAGTACCTTTTAATCTTCGACGGAAGGAGAGTTCCTAATGCAACTCGAATCTTCAAATTCCGAGTCGTACATTCTTCTTAACAGCGATTCTATTTCACAAACTCCGCCAGAGAGCAGATTGACCAGGGCTGTTTTATGCGCTCTATAGTTCGTAGTTCCCAACAACACCCAACCGAGTAGGGTTTTCACAGCGTATGGCTGTTTCCGAGCCCCCAATCGCTGTTCGATTGCCCAATGTGCTTCCGGGATGTCACATCCAATAAAGATAACTATGCGTTTACGGTCAGTTTCCTCAAATACCACATCCTTGAGATGGGACCATCGACCTGCTAATTTTGAACGAGGCCGCATGTTTGCAAAGGGCATGATTTCATCAACGACCAAAGCCTTGTTGATGTCAATTATCTCCAGTCCATTAAGCGATTCCAACTTGAACTCACTAGCAAGCTCACGAGCGGACATTGTACCGTTCATCGTCTTAATGCGAGTTTCTGAAGCTTGCATCTCAAGTCCAAGTTTTTCAGCGACTTCACGAATAAACGACTGTCGTATTAGAACCAGAATCAAGAAATGCCTATGCTTCCAAAGAACCTCCAGGTCCTATCAAGCAAACAGGTAATACTCCCATAGAGACAACTTGTCCACAGTTCGTCATGCTCACTGTTTTGCTTTCAACGTGAGACTGGACCTTAGGTTCCCAATGCAGCAATGTGTGGTGAGAAGCCTTACAGCCAACGACTTGACATGAATTTGTGACACGACAAAATTTTCTGTCATGACCAGCCTTCAGGCATTTGAAACACAGGCGAAACTGCTTTACCTTTTTCCAACGTGTTTCGCAGTCGGCAGTAATGAAGTCTTGGCAAGATGCCACTCCATGAGTACCCCCACAGGTTGGGCATCCTGGATTTTCAATCTTCTTTGTGTCGTCTGCACGCCACTGAGCAAAAGTTTGCTTTTTATTCACGACTGGTTTATTACCAGTTTCACTCGTGTAAGCGTTCTTACCCTTGCGATTTTGCTCCACTAATTGACCGAACCGGCTGTTAGCAACCTTTGCCCGTAGACTGATAAAGCGCATCAAATCCGCAAAATTTGGCTCTCGGCCTTCGCAGGTACGCTGCTTGACATTCTCAGCCCACTGCTGCTGTAGATACAGAGGAAGTGTGCGGACCAAGCGTTCAAGCACCATCAATGAATTAAGGTCCGCAATGTAGCTCATTTGCTCTAAAGCAATTTGGCAATTACTCATTTTTATCACCAGGTGTGACAAACGTTGCGGACTGTAAGGTGCTGCTTCAAACTCACTGAACAGTCCTTCCAGCATGGATCTTGCTATTGCGTGCGGTTGCCCGAAGAGGTCCTTCAGGATTGCTCTCGCCCGCTTGTACGCACGTTCAGGTGGCAGCATGACACACTCTTCAATGGCTTCTTTTGCTACACCTCGGCAATAATGTAGCAAATATAGAAACCTTTGTCCGTCATCACGAGTTCTAGACTCCACATAGGTCTCGAACTGACGAAAGAATTTCCAGTAGGTACTAGCTGAACCATCAAAAGACATCAATTCTATCTTCGGAAGGTCAGATCTTGGGAAACTACCAGGCGTTTCATTACGAAGAGAGTCTTCTACCTCCGAACGAGGGTAGTCAGCTACTTCTGGCTTTTGAGGCCCACAATGCGCAAGATAACTTGAAACCTTTTGATTAGTATCAATATCTTGCAACCGGGAATCTGCATCGTCGGATGCAGAAGCAGCAATCTCGGCCATTTCAACCTCCTGTACCGCATCAAGCAATTTCTCTTTGTGCTGCATTTCGAGGACTTCACGTTCCTGCGACAGTTTTAGTCGTTCCAAACGCATCTTAGCCTTACGAACAAGGATGTTTGAATCTATCGTTGAACCCCTAAGACTACCTCGAGAGCCCACAACAGAACAATGATTGCGCTCACCTGCGGTGTCTTCCGTTCCATTATCGACCAATCGTTGGGAGGATTTGATCTTTCCCACAAAACTGCGGGTGACAGGCATACTGACGTCAGCGAATTCGACGTTGAGTACTGTAGCGACCAAACCGTCACTGGGAAATAGTTTCTTTCACGAAAACTAGCTGCCTGCTACGAGCCACGAGAATCTTCTACCGGGAGTGACGAGCGTTTACGAATCGATCCCAAATCAGAACAATACGTCAAATAACGCTGTACTATATTGACAAAGGCGATTAAAAAGCAAAATATAACAAACCTCAACGGTAATCGAATACAGGTTTTCAATGCCAACCCAAAGCGTCCAATAAACGGAAGTCCAACAACTCAGTTGAGAGCACAAAAAAATTACCGTTTTGCAATAACGGTAAACACGGGTAACGGACAAATCAAAATGTGCGGAAACCGAAGTGCAGTTAAACAAAGGGAAAATGTTCGGGAAAGAAAACGCTCACAGATTTAACATTTAGTTTAAATGTTATTTTCAATATGAAGAACAAACAAAAAATATCACTGGAAAATTATGACACAAAAAACTTGATAAGAAACACGGGTGTAGGGTGGGAACAAATGTCTTCAGTTCGTTTGATCTTGCTGGACCGAAAGAGGAATTTTCTAGACATCGACGCGGATTCATACAAACATTTTGTTCTCCGACAATTACATCAGGGTCATCCTGGTATCAGTCGGATGAAAGCGCTTAGCCGGAACTATGCCTTTTGGCCCTTCATGGACCGTGAGATCGAAAACATGGTGCGCTCATGCTACAGTTGTGCCGAAGCAGCTAAATTACCTCCGAAATGTGAACCACAGCCCTGGCCTGTTCCATCGGGACCATGGAAACGTATACATGCAGACTTTGCAGGACCCTTGAATGGGATACACTATTTGGTCATTGTTGACGCCTATTCAAAATGGCCCGAAATTCATGCCATGAATAGAATCACGACAAGTTCTACAATATCGATCTTTGAAAGGCTATTTTCTCAATTTAGCATTCCCGAAACGTTAGTCACTGACAATGGACCGCAGTTTACCTCATCTGAGTTCACCGATTTTTGTGCGTCCCTCACGATCAATCACATGCATTCGCCCATTTATCATCCACAATCCAATGGACAGGCTGAACGTTTTGTAGATACTTTCAAACGAGCACTCGTGAAGCTAGAAGGAGAAGGAACGCGGAATGAACAACTGCATACTTTTCTGTTTGCGTATCGTACAACCCCAAACCTATCGCTACCAGGAAAACAATCACCAGCCGAACTCTTTTTGGGCCGCCCACTAAGAACAATACACAGCGCCATGCTACCAAAAACCCCAGAACATGAAAAAAAAGACAAACTTCGGACTGCATACAGGTGAAAAGCCTAATGGAAGATCCTATAAACCAGGTGATCGAGTATATGTCAGGTCCTTTTACGGAACGAGAGAGAAATGGATTCCAGGAATCATAGTACGTCGTCTGGGCACAGTGACGTATGAGTTGCAGTATGGTTCACGAAAACACATTCGACACGTGAACCATATTAGACCTCGAACAATAGAAGATTATGGAATACAAAACGCAAAGAATCAACTGCCGTAAACTCCTTTTCACAACGTGTGCGGTCATGCACCCACACGCGCATACAGTGTATCGATTGAAATCCGCTTACAACTCTACTCTCATTGGTCCGTTAATATTGATCGCAATCTTGTTCAAATCATGTCACTTTGTTCAATAGAGTTTTGTTGTGCGCATTGAGCCTTTTTTATCCTGTTCGGGATTTTTTTATAACAGTAGCCACTTAATTAAACTTTTTATCTTATTCTTTCAGCCATACGCCATCGCAATCCGCAACGAACCAATCGAGAGGAGAACCGATAAAGATGAAAATTATCGATCGCAACTATCCATGCAACTGTGAAACCACTCAGTGATAACGTGAGTATTTTCTTTAGTGTTATTTCGTAACGCTCACGAAAGATAACCCGATCTGTTTAACAGGTATTCACATTTCGGGTCACTGGCTACATCGGAATATCAATTTGAAAGTAAAAAACTGAGAAAACTGAGAAATTTTGTTGAAGAAATCTCTAAATATATGTTTCCTTTTATCAAACAGTCTTTTTATAACTGTTATTCAATAGGATTTTGTTATGTGACAGGATAAATAAGCTTTAAATGTGGGTACATAGTTGAAATTCGGTTACCATGCTTTGTGAGAAACAGAGCAATGCTAGACGTTTACCCAATATAAACATCCGAGTTTTACCTTTTAAATTTTGTTGGTCGATTAAGTACCCTAACAATCGAGGAGGATGAGATGATGGTCAGCTTTGACGTAAACTCCTTGTTCACAAACGTGGGCAATACAAGCGCTTCAGAATTAGCGAGGAAGTCACTCAATTCCGATATGACCTTGAAGGATCCTGCAAGTTTGAGTGTACAACAAATCATCAACGGTGTAGCAATTTGTGTAAATAGGAACCACTTCTTTGTTTAATAGACACCTATACAAGCCAAACGATGGTTTAGCGTACCACTTATCAACTGAAATAAGGCTCGCTGAATTTCATCTTACCGTCTCCACCTGCTGACAGCAAACAGACGGAAACAAGCTTTACAGTGTATCCAGTACAATCAACATTTATCCGGATTTAATTTCACGATAAGATTATTTCATTTTTCCTGCAAGACTATCGTTAAATTCTTTCCAAATACACTAGTATACAAAATGATGTATCTACAGTTATAATATAATACATTCCGTTAATACGCTATATGCGTCCCAGTGGTCGTACAACGTTATCCACTTTCATGAAAATAGTTTACTTTTCCTACAAGATTCATATGCGTTGATTTGTTGTTGCTCCTACGTTTGATTTAGATATGACCTTAAATAAAAGTACAGACTACGGTATACTACCAGCCGAGAGGCTAAGCTTGTTGCAAACCATTGAGGTCAACAAGGGAATGTTCCGGCTCGGTTTGAAAATACGGTGGACAGTAAGGCTAAACGTGTTGCCAACCCTTGAGGTCAACATGGGAGGGTTCCGAAGCAAACACACTGGCCGACAGAAAGTTGTTATTCTGAATGTAACCTGATCTAAACTGACCGTCAACTTGATACGTTGAGGTCAACATGGAAATGTTCCGTAGTGTACAAAATGGTCGAGAAAACTTGAATTTGTTTTTCGGAATGAAACTTGCTCTGAGCAGACCGTACAATACAAATATAAAATGAATATTAAAGATATACGGATAACAGACGTATCACTGTTTCGTTTCAACTAAATTACATCTGCATAGTTTGTAGTTGTCTGTAATGAATTGTATTGAATGGAATTAAAATAACCCGATATAACCCGAAATAACCCGATTATCCATCTATCTATCTTTCGATAGATATGGGCAATACAAGCGCTTTAGAATTAGCGAGGAAGTCACTGAACTCCGATATGACCTTGAAGGATCGTACAAGTTTGAGTGTACAACAAATCATTAAAGGTATTCAAACCACAGGGAACCCATTGCTAAGCGGATTTCTCTTCTAGATAGATAGATAGATTGATAGATAGATAGATAGATAGATAGATAGATAGATAGATAGATAGATAGATAGATAGATAGATAGATAGATAGATAGATAGATAGAAAGATAGATAGATTAATAGATAGATATATAGATAGATAGATATGAAGATAGATAGATAGATATATACATAGATAGATGGATAGATAGATGGATAGATAGATAAATAGATAGACAGATAGCTAGATAGATAGATAGATAGAGAGATAGAGAGATAGATAGATAGATAGATAGATAGATAGATAGATAGATAGATAGATAGATAGATAGATAGATAGATAGATAGATAGATAGATAGATAGATATAGATAGATGATAGATAGATAAATAGATAGATAGATAGATAGATAGATAGATAGGTAGATAGATAGATAGATAGATAGATAGATAGATAGATAGATAGATAGATAGATAGATAGATAGATAGATGCACTCCCTCATTGCTCTCTCCGTATTCGCTCAGATTGGAGTTGACGCAGTACGCTTTGTTTTCGAAATGGATGGTCGAACGCGAGATTTTTCAAATTCATAGCGTCAATCTAAAGAGGTTTCATATTTATTCTGCAAACTTATAAATAAATATGCTTGTGCACGTACTCGCCAGACCATACATTAATTCTATTATGTAAAATCTGCAATAAAATTGGGATTTATAATCTGGGAAGATTTTATTTTTATTTTTCAAATTCCTCAATTGTTCGCATATGATAAATGAGCACTGGCCTATTTAGACGCCATAATACACCCTAATATATCCCCAGTCCATCATAAAATTAGAGAATAGGCTTGCGTGTTGCGATTGGTTAAATTTACGAAATATCTCGTTGGCTGAATATGATTGCTGATTGGTCGATCGTGCCCTTTTATCAAGTTCTCGTCTGAAACGTCTGCAACATAACGCGCAAATGACACCGAACGTCATCGAGAATATTTTGCTAATTCCTTGTATTCTGATGTTTCATACCGGGGCGCAAGCAGATCAATTTCATGTTGTCTCTTCAGGACCGTGTATACACGAGGGTGATTTATTCTGCACCAGACGGGTGGCTAACAGCGTTTGTTCACGAGAGAAAAACGAATGTTTCTGCAAGCCAGGATTTGTTTCCATTCAAGAATCATACGGTATAACCTGTAAAACTCGTGAGTTCTTCAGTGCAATCTGATACTTATGATATATATGTATATATAATCGATTGTTAAAAATATATTAAAGAAACGGGCGCTTAATAATTCATTCAAACATTTTAATTTTGATATTATTCCGATTTTGCTAATGTAAAATGTTACGGTCACTCTCTAATTTCTCTCTCTACTAAGCTTGCGTAATTTTTTGCCTATTTACCGTGACGTCGTTGTAAAACTTTTTCCTAATTCAAAAGACAAGCAATTATCAAAATTCTCTATGGAATATTTATCATCATTTCGTCGTACAAACGCTACCAGCGTTGTTCCGCTTGCAGAACTTGTTATTCATGCGTGGCGTTCAGTTGTACCGGTTGAAATGTGCCGGATGTGATTGTGTTGGTTCATTTCAGGTAAACGTGTGTCAGCTGTCGAACATCTGGTCTATTATCACAAAATTTCATTGTTCCATCGGTCGAACAATAACTAAGTTTCAGAGACACATGAACATTATTGATGAACTTTCTGTATACGAATAAAACCACTTTCTTTTTCTCATTCTGCTTCCTTTATGGCACCAGATTCATCCCTGATGGAAACCTATCCGAAGTTATACGCTTTCATCTATGAGTCTCACAACACTGGGTAAAGCCAAATAGTCAAACTTCGTTTAATACGCATGAAACAAATACGAAAACACACGAATAATCAACAGAGTAACCACTACACTGTCGAGAAGCATATGGTTCCTTGTTGTCACCGATCAGATTTGACAATCGATTTTGTGATTTAAGCTCCGGCCATGCAATATTTGTATGAACATCCTTGACGAGTTGTGGTTCACGTTGTCCATCTTATCGTGCTAAGGAATATGCTGCCGTTTGAACCCTTATGATGCAATGTTCCCGAAACCCAAATGATTATGAGTATGCAATTGTTGTCGTCTGACGTTTCTGCGCCTCCGGCTTTTGTGCGCAGGGTGATTGCTTTTATTGATTATGCGCTTAGCACATCCATACTCAAAGTAATTCAAAGTTTTATTGGTCTGAAAAGCATGTACCTCACAGTAACCATATATTAAAAATATCGGGCATGCATAAAGATTTTTGTCAATATGGAAAGTCAGCTTGTGTATTCAAGTGGAGGTTGGATTAATTTAACAAACTAGTCAAGTTCAGCCTTGAACATGTTCAGGCTTGATGCACAAATGTTATGTTGGGCAGAGAATTCCATACAAAAATCTCCGACGGCAAAGAAGAACCTTCGACAATTTATCTAGAGCGTGGAATATTTAACCTGTAGTCATGAGAACTGCTACCACGTGCTTCTTGCCGATGAAGCAGGTGTTCAAGTCGGTGATTCACAGAATGCATAATGTTGAACAGCAGCCTCAAGTCACCTCTGACACTACGGTACGAATAGTCAGAGAAGCAATCCTCTCCTCGTATGACCGAATCGATAGTCCAGTCACCAGTTTTGTAGCGCGGTAGTATATGCTTTGCACAAAAGCCATGTTCTTTGATAACCAAGGAAACCATGCTTAAACATCGTACTCCATTTTTGGACGGATATAGGTTTTAATTATCCGTGGGATACCTGATCTGTAAAAAGACTGAATATCTTTGTGTGCAGTGCTCAGCTTTGGCAGGACGTTTTATATACCACAAAACACTGCCGTAAGTTCTTCAAGTTACTTCCGATCCACGCACCCAGGTGTTTCTTTCCAGTTACCAAAAAAATTGCAAAGATCTCAGAGAGATTGTAAAATCGAAAGATTTACCGACGTCTAACATTGTACATTTTTGGATGTTGATTGGTAGGCAGTTTCGTAAAGACTACGTAGGAAGTGTTTCAAGATACTTTTTTAGAAGTTGGCAATCTTCTATGATGCGAACGCTAGTCCAAACTTAGATGCAATTCGCTAAAAAAATGACTCTACTGTGTACGATTTCAGGTATGTTTCGCGTACACCAGAAAGAGTATTGGCTCCAAGACTGAGCCATGTGGTACACCACTTCTTAGTTGGCCGTTTTTGGTAGAGGTAGACCAATAATGTATATCACAAGCGCACGATTTGTATCATGCTTCACAACTGTTCGAAGGAATAAACAGTCCGATTTATGGAGAACGTTCACCTTGCCGGGCTCGCAATGATTGGCCGTACACGGTAGACAGGCGTGATCTGCGTTTAGCAGTCATTAGTTGTATCTGCTCCTCTCCAGCCTGCAGACGACAGTTTACACAATGCCTCCGAATAAAGCTATCAAAAGCAAGTTCTTCTAAACTCCTGGTGTCAATCACAAGAGCTTTCGTATCTCTTTTGCAAACTTATTGTTACCGCAAGTGCTGTCTGCCCAATGGTCGATTTTCTGATTGCAACTCACCATATAGTAGATATTTTGGAATACGAAAGTTTTCCTTTTATTAGACGTGACCAAGCCACCGTAGGTCAGCTACAGAAAGCACTTCTATCCACGATATGTTCTAGATACGACAGGTGCTTCGTTGATGAAAAGGATTTTGATTCTGTTCGTGTCTTGCTTGGAAGGATTAGGTTTCACTGCAGTACAGTAGAGCATTTAGTACGCACGTGCTGTGTAACAGCATCTTTGTCCTTACAGTCAGCTTGCGTTTGCCCCAAAAACGAGAGTTCAATTATGACAAAACAATAGCTTCTCTATTAATCCGCTCATAAATCTCTGTGTCCAGCGAGAAGTAATCCTCAATGGTTCAAGCAACATATGTGAAACTATGCATAGGTCCAAGCTGACAGTTTTCATGAGTGATGATTGGAGGCGTTACAATCATTTACCAAGTACAATGGTCTTCCTCATGCTGATTGTTAGCTTAAGGTTTTAGGATGCTGACAAGGCACATTGCATTAGCGACTGGATGTGTTCTTGGGAGTAAGCAATAATGGTTGCATCATCTACAAACAACAGGTCATAGATTAGAACATTCCGTACTTCGGTTTGTGCTCTTAACGGGTTCAGGTTGGAAAGCTTGCCACCACTTCGCATGCATGCTTGAAACGCAGATCAAAGAAAATGCTGAACAGCGTGGAAGCAAGATCACACATTTGTTTGACACCTCGGCGAATTCCAAAGGCTTCTGAACAGAAACCGTTATAATGGAGTCAGGCGTAAATGCCAGATTGGAAGGGAATAACGAGTTTGAGCAGCCTTGGAGGCAGGCTATCCGATCGAGAATTTTAAAAACACCATTCCCGTTTAAGTAGTCATATACCATCGTTAAATCAATAAAAACAGAGTATACTGGCATACGCCGTTTCGAACAATTTTCTTGAAGCTGTCTCACGGAGAAGATCATGTCAACGCTTGATCTTGAGTTGCGGAAGTCACTTTGAGATTCGGAGTTAACTCTATCAGCTAAAACTTGTAGTCGTATATGTGAGAATTTAGTAAACAATTTACCCATAAAATTCAAAATGGAGTTTCCTCTGTAATTTTTGTTGTTGCCTCTATCACCCCTATTTTGAATAGCATGATGAACTTTGTGTCTCACATATATTGTGGGGCACACTCCTTCTACCAGCACGGAAGTATAAATTGGCGAAGAGGCAATAATAATGCTGTTCTACAGAATTTGTTGAGCTCATTTGAGATTCGTCGTCATAAGGGGCCTTTCCATTCGCAATGTGTTAAATTGCCCTATTGATGGTTGGCAACCACTCAAGATAATCAAGTAAATGCAGTAAAACGTTACTTCCCCCATAATAGAGAAAGAAGAATTGCTTTACACGTTTTTTAATCTGCTGAGTTTTCTGAACAATCGGGTTACCAGATACAGACTTAATAGGAGCCGTTTTAAGTTAGTTTGAGATAATTTCTCTCTCGATCCCATTAAGCATACCGTGAAAGTTTCCAGTATCCGCAGCGCTTTGGATACAGAAACTATTTTCAGTCCAATAGTCATTTGCACATCGCTTAGCAGTCTTCCGGACCTTATTGATAGCCGTTTTTGAAGTCGTAAGTTGATATACCTTTGAATTTCAAGAATGCTGACCTATTAAAAAGTTAGTTGGATAATCAAATTAATATAGATTCTTTCATAAAATAATTTTCAGTTCTTTTTAGATGAGCGACCTATCTTCAATGTCGTCTTTAGCACTTTGTGGATTTAGAATAGCCTTTAAATATTGCAGGATAGGAACCACCTCAACTACTTTTTTTATCTGCTGCATTGTTTGCATCCTCGAGTTCATTTCTTCAGATTTTGTCTATTAATGACAAGTACTTATAAAATATTTATGATTTAATGATTTTTGGTCAAAACTTGAACGCTTCACAACACCACAGGATAACAGCATCAAACGAGTAGATTATACAAAATTTACAGCTTAAGTATAATTTTCGTTCGCATGGGTAAACACAGTTTTGATTTATATATTGCAAATAGATATTCGAACTCCTTTTGATTAGGGAATTCTAGAAAAATACAGCAAAAAACGACTCCGACAATCAATTCGGCAACTTTGGGATATAAAAGAATAAGTTAAGTAAACATGTCACTTTCTCATCAAACGATTGATGGATATCTTTCCGTAGACATAATGCTATAGATAAGCATGACATTGCGTCGTATCCTTATTTGAATAAAGTCGCTTTGACTCGAACGTCACAAAAATATACTGTACGGAACATTGCAAACACCTGTCAATAACATTGTCACGCTGTGATAAATTCTATCAAAAATGTCAACATCTTTTTGCGGCCAAAGCGCCTAGATCTGTACCAGATAATTTTGTCGTCTCGATTTCTATGAATTAAAATAAATATTCACATTTTTAATTCTACTACTTATATATATTTTTCTAATTTCAAATGATTTGAAAACTATAATTGAGTTTAATAAAATATAATCTATTGGAAAAGTATTTTTTTAATCAGTGATTATAAACAACATAATAAATCAATATATTTATTAAACTTATTAGTCCAGGTTTTAGACGACACTACCAACAAGAAATCCTTTTGTTTTTTAATGTTTATATTCAAATAAAAAAATGTTCATACATAAAGGTTGCTCATCAAATAATCAAAAAACATTTCAAAAGACCGTCTCGGAATAGTGTCTTTGAATTCCACTGTAAACAACTTTATCCACTTTCTACCTCGGTGTAAATAGATATTTGAATCTTTTTGTGAATGCTATGGGAAATTATCAAGAAACAAATTTGATTCATTGTACAAAGTTTCTCGTCCCTCCGTCATTTCATAAACATTTTCCTGCACCATTGTTCAAAAATTAAAATTTGCAATCCTCATGTTTAAATTACCAACTCAGAACTCAAAACACTATCCGCTCGTGATTGTGAGACATGCCAGCTTATGGAAAGAAGCGCGTCCACATTCGAGATTGTCCTGATTTAACATTTTTCCTATGACATATTGGGTTCATTAAACTAAATATGACACTAGTAATGATTTGCTTGACGTCGGAAAATTTCAGTATAGTATTGATAATACTTGTTTATCGTGGTTAGCTACTATTCTAATTCTGTTATGATTGATGAGCTCTCGATAGTTTTAAGCAAATTTTTAAAACAAATTATTCATATACCAATATGTGCCGAACAACGGTGCATCACATAAACATGAGTGAGCTTTTATTTTTAATATAAAGATCGATTTTTATTATTCAAAAATGAATGAGTTTAATGTGCTGGAGGATGTTTGAGTCCGATTGATTAGTGATTGCAATTAAAATATTTTTGAAACCCAATCAATTATCGACCTCATGCGGTAACAAGATCCATTTGACCAAGGTTGATAGTCAGAACAGGAAATTCATTAATTACTACACATGTAACTAACACCATTTAAAAAATATCGTTTTAACAATATATTAATCGCGGTCAAGTCAATTTATTGATTTGCTCACATCCTCATCCCTTATACACCTCAGCCGGCTTCTGGCTGTTTGCCTTCATCAGGCGGAGACAGTACGCTCAGGTTCAGTGATGCTTGATTGAACGGTATATTGTTATCAAACGTTTCTTATAAAGAACCAAGATGTTCGAATACTGAAACACAAAGTGATTCTTAGTCAAGCTGATTATACATTATTAATATATTGTGGTGCACAGAACCCATGCCCCTTACACCCAGCGACTGGCTTCTGGTAGTTTGCTGACATGGGGTGGAGACAGTGAAACTTAGGATTATGAAGACGTGAAAATTTTTTATGCTTGGGCGACACTGTTAATTAATGAATCTTGATGTTCGAATTAAGAATCAGAGATTAAATCTCGGTTAAGCAATTATGGCGCTTAAAAATAATGTATTGTCTTCAAAACCGCTCGCTTACACTCCACAAGTATTTTTGTCAGCACCACAATATATCGGTAATTTTAGGCTTTTGAGCTCATGTCAAATAATCACTTTGCGATTCTTCATTCGGTCAAGGTCAGTGTGCTACATGCTATAAAAATATTTTATTGAATCTAAACAAGGAGTTAATCGTAATTAATGTTTCTCTCGAAGCAATTCCGTGAGGTTTGTTTAAAAATTTCTGGTTCCCATGAATTGAAATTCCAATCAACGATCCGAATCTGGCGTAAAATTGCACGCACGAAATGAAAAATTCGGAAACAATCATTCTCAACATGCAGACTCTGGACTAGTTCAATTTCTCCAAACAAATTAGTTGTCTTAAATCATATTGATTAAATGTCTGTGAGTTTTGCTCAGTAATCAACAGAGATCGGGGGATCGATAGAAAATCAAATAGACAGATTACATTAGCTTATTTTTCCAAAAAAATTCAGTTACTCGGTCAAGTTGAAAATACAACAAATGTAATATCGGCAGTTGTGCTGCAAGCTGCAATAAAATTTAAAATATTGAAAGAATATTTTATATATTCATCAATTTTATTCCATAATATAAATCTGCTTCGAAAAAGCGTTTGACAGCGTCGACAGGGAGACAATATGGAAGCTAATGCAACACTACGGAATCCCGCAAAAGCTGATAAACATCATCCAACAGCTCTATGAGGACTCATCATGCCAGATCATCCACAACGGAAATCTGACAGACCCCTTCCCGGTGAAGACTGGAGTGAGGCAAGGTTGCATGCTCTCGCCGATAATTTTCTTGATCGTCATAGACTGGATTATGAGAAGAACCACAGAGGGCAGCAACACCGGCATCCAGTGGACCCCCACCAAACATTCTCGAAGACCTTGACTTTGCGGATGACATCAGCCTCCTGTCTCACAAGCAACAGCATGCACAGTCTAAGCTAACGCGCCTAGCAGAAGAGGCAGAGAAGACGGGCCTGAAAATCAACATAAAGAAAACCGAGGTGATGCGATTGAACAACCAACTACAGCAGCCACTGCATCTACAGGGGAAAGACTTGGTGGAGACTGACCGCTTTGTTTACCTTGGAAGCGTGGTCAACATTGATGGTGGCACAGAAGACGACGTCAAGAGCCGAATCAGCAAAGCAAGGGTAGCGTTCAACCCCCTGCGCCCCATCTGGAAATCTAAGGCCTTGTCCCAGCGCAGCAAAGTCCGCATCTTTAACACCAACGTAAAAGCAGTCCTCCTCTACGGGTCCGAAACATGGCGTGTTACCCACAACATCACCAACAAGATACAAACATTTGTCAACAAGTGCTTGCGCCACATTCTTAACATCAGGTGGCCTGAGAATATCTCAAACACAGACCTATGGCGTAGAACCAACCAGAACCCCGTCGATCAGGACATCAAGAAAAGAAAATGGGGGTGGATATGTCACACACTCCGCAAACCAGCTGATAACGTCGCTAGGCAAGCACTAGACTGGAATCCACAAGGTAAAAGGAAAGTGCGACGACCCAAGCAATCGTGGAAAAGATCAGTCATGAGTGAAGCGAAGGATGCCGGAATGACATGGACTCAGCTGAGGATAGCAGCCCAGGACAGAGTTCGCTGGCGTGGCGTTGTTGCAGCCCTATGCTCCAACAGGAGTTCACAGGAATAAGTCAAGTAAGTCAAGTCATAAATCTGCTTTGGTCATTCATAAAGATGAATCACAAAAGATCGATTTCGGTTGAAGTTCTTATTAAATAAAAATAAATATTGTGGAAGAGCGAAGGGCATTAGTGATGATCGTTATTCAGGAGCTTTTGGATGATATGCAGAACTCTGCTCTCTGAAGCAACACAAAGTAGAAAGCTTCCGAAAGCCATACGAGGACAATCGCGAATTTTTATTAATTTAGGCTTTCAAAGGATCGTATGAGGATATTTCCAGCGAAACTGTCCTCCTATTATCAGGAGATGGTCAACGTAGGCCGCTATCGTTGGATATACAATTCATTGAGGTCGGTGAACCAAGCGCTAGGGTTCGATGGCTTGAAGCGTACCTGTCGGCACGATAGCGATTGACATTTCAGGACACGATTCAGGACAGCTTTTATGGTTACTTGTTTTGTCTTTATAAACAAGGTATTTGTCTTCTTCCTTCTCTCGTGCTTAATAAATGCCTTTGACCAATTTGGCTTTCTCATTTGTTGTGTTACTCATGTGTGAACGCGATTAGTTTTGGACAGTTTGAACTCAAGAATGAATCGGGAGGCAATCTTGAAGTGACTCTGAAACACGCGTAAGTAACGTTGTTATTGTTGGACCGATGACCTGAATGTTTTGTTAATAGCACAGATGTTCATTAGCTGCCGCTGATTAACATAGAATGACCTTGACGTAATCGCTTCCACACTCGTTCCTCAACCCGCTACAGCATGACGAAAGCACTAACTCGGTATGGGATCTTTGGTAAATGACATTATCGCACACCCTATCCTCGAAGTTTAGTTAACTTCTCATGAAAAATCTTTTATCTCAAAATTCAATCTTTATTAAAAATCTGTGAGTATTACTTTGCTCTAATACTCACAACCTGTAGCTTTGAAAAATTTCACCTGAAAAACGCCAGCATCTTTTTTATATTCTACTACAATAGGTCTGCATAATCAATCCGCTTACCCGATCATCAATTTATATTTATTTAATACAATCGAATTTGTTGATATATGAAATCAACTGATCGAAAAATGTATCAGGTGTTCAATTAAGGGATTGATAAATACGACATACCGAATTCCACCTTCATTATTTGATAGGTATAATCAGTAATTGAAAACAATAACTCCGACCTGCCAAGTGAATGTAAATTCCTAAAGTGATTTAAATTTTAAAACGAAATTTGACGTTGATTTAAGAATTATTCTCTTAGTGAAGAACATAATATTAACTAACATACACAGAAAGATGAGAGGATAATATCGACCTTCATTTCCTCTGCTATGATGATCATGTCAATGGAGGTGGTTACCAAAATTTAAAGTTAGTTTATCACTATTTTGGCCTCCTTTGATCCATATCGACCATGGATGTAAATCACAAGCACATGATGGGTTCATGCTCTGCAGCATTGATATTGACTACACAGTCCAATTTGGGAGTGACAATATCTCCCGCAGCGCTTAAGGCGATGAACTGTACTCGATTGATCGGCTTCAGCTGCACATGGCGGCGTGATCTGCGTTTAGCAGCCAAGAGCTATATCCGGTCATCACCAGGCTGCAGACGACGTTTAACAAAGTGCCTTCAAAGTGAGCGGTCAAGAGTTTGTTCTTCCTTACTCATATGGACAATGGCGTCAGGTTTCAGATTTCTTTGTACCCAAATGTCGACTTTCTGATTCCAACTCACCATAGAGTAGATATTTTGGTTTTGAACGTTCTGCATTATGTTCGCATGACCTAGCCAGCATATCTGGCGCTGTCTTATTAGAAGATTTTGTCACTAGGACAAAGAACATTGAATGTTTACTATTCTCTCTCTACTATGCCTCTATATACTGTGTGATTCTCAAGTCACAATGTCTAAAATTAAAATAAAACAATAAAAATAATAATCCACAACAAAACACGCAAACAGTAAGACCAACTAAAATAAATGTGTTTAAAAGAGTATACATTGTTGTTAGATGTTGTTATTTTATTTAAATTATTGTATATTAGACTTATGAATCGCACGGTCTATATGTATGTAATTATTTGTATTTAGTTCGAATTTGTTTTGAAATCAATAGTTTTGCATCCATAAAATTATAACGATGAATCTGGAATTAATAATTACATGGATTTTACAAAATAAGTCTCCATGAGAACATGTCATTCGTACATTTTAAGGCTTGTTTATTTTACTGTTGCTCTATGATTCCCCACGTGATGTATTTATCTGAGATAAATAAAAGCAACCAAACTACGCATAATCTCTATTCATGCATTAGAAATTTAAAAAAAAATTGGAAGCACATTTTCTGTTATACTTAAAAGATACAAATTTTTTGTAAATTCGATAACGTAATATTCGGGCTGAATATTACTTTGGGCTAATCGCGTATGTTTGTAAACGGCTAGATAAATCTACATTTTTTAAATTGGAAATATTTCATTGGCCATTTTCCTGGTTGAATGTTCAAATTTGCAAAGATTACTATTTTGGAAATCAAAGTTAACATTATTTGTTAATTAATACTCTCTTCGTGTGATTTTGTAAAACCAAACCTTATTATGGATAATTATTGATGTTGATAATGTATCGAGAACAATGAAAAGTACACCGCTTGCTTTTGATGATAAAGATTTGCAAATGTCCAAAACTGTTTGAAGGAAAATTTTGTCGAGAGCGAGGCTCGAGACACCAGTAAAAGTGATATACTCCGATTTCTATAGAACCAATTTTAGAGTTGCTAAGAGTTCCCTCACTTGAAAGAGGTCAGGCTAATGTAAATATTTTTTAAACTTTATTTACGATCACTTCACTGTTTTGATGAAGATATGAGTATTCTGATCGTTTGATTGATGCAAATAGCATAAACATGGTCGTGACGTGTGCTTGGTTTAAATTCATGCAAATATGAATTATTCTAGCCCGTGTTTAACCCCGATCCATTTGTGAATGAGCACAAGTTGGTCGTGCAAACCTTATTCAACAGTTGTTTACAAATGCAGCATGCTTACCATTCCTTCAGTTTCAAACGCATGCGGATCCTGATCGTAGTGCCAATACCTGCTGATTGCGAAAACCACGAATCTAGTCTGTGATAGAAATGCAGAGACGAATTAAACGTTATTAAACACTTAGTATGGTGAGGTTATGCACATTTTGCAACGTGAGCAACTGCGGGGTAATTTAAACCGAAAGTCGAACGTTATTTATACCGAAATTTCTTCAACACCAATTCAGTTTTCCGATTACGAGCAAACTTAATGATTTGACTATTTATGTCTTAGCTTGTTGATGCCATAACACTCGCAATACATATATAACTCTTTAGCAATGGACCTTTGAAACTTGAGCAAGAAAGGTTTCGAATAGTGAAAAAATATGAAAAAAAATTGAACTTTGAGTTAAGATTGTTTGACCCTGTTTTAAATGTGAACCTTTGTTTTACAGTCTTGACGAACCTTCCATGTCAAGTGGACGACGATTGTGTGCACGTTTTCCAGAGCGTTTGTCATCCAGGTGCAGGTTTATGTGCTTGTCCCGGGGGCACTGTCTACGTGGAACAAATGCATGGCTGTTGTAAGTTAACAGTCATCACGAATAAAACCAAGGAACAATTTACCATCTATGAACATTGTTTCAATGTGATCCAATAGAAATCCTCGTAGAGTTTCGGATTGATGTATTGAAATGAATTCGAAAACTTGATTATGCTGATGTTAACCTTTCCTGTTAGTTACGTAACATCCATAATGAGTGAAGGATACATAACAGATGGTTTGTATAAATGGTAATATAAACTTTCTATAATACAACTTGGTCATGCTCATGAACCTACTTACTAAGTCTTACGGTCATCATCATTATATATCGGAGCAGTAGAATGGATATCTGATCCTAATAATGTAAAACCTATTGTTTGCGAAGATAATCTCTATGAATGAAACAATATTTTATTCCATTGTGATGGTGATGGTTAATAGAGAATCTAGGACAGGAGCGCAGCACAGCTTTATTATTATTTCTAATTGCTACATTTTCAAATATTTTTAATATACAGCGTGTTGCATTATTCTTTCCGTGTATTTTAAGTTCAGAAGGAAATGTTTTTCTCATTAAAATTCGTTATATATGCTTTGAAAAACGTTGCAAATTAGAATATCCTCCATTCATATCCGATAGCATATTAAAGGATATTGTGGTTAGTGTTCTCAAGGCAGATGGCGTTCCCGGCTGCACAGATGTGCAATCCTCGCACGGTTGGGCAAACGTACAGCACTTCTGTGCTGTGCAGTTAGCACCGTGCTCAGCGGTAGTTATCCGCATGCGAATACACGCCAGATTCTCACTGCTATTAATATTTTTCTTTTCAATATCGGCAAGGCCTGGGCACCCTGAAGGTATATTAACTCATATATGTCACTCAGTTTGGATCAGGAAGGTATTTTAAATATAAATGGCGTTCCCCATCATCGATCAGGCTGTCACTGTTTCTCCGATAATTAACTCAAGAAACGTTATAAACGTCTCTTATGCCAATATTTATTTTACGAATTTGGTGGCTTCGTGTTTAGCTCCTTTTCCTAATTTTAAAGGCACACATAAAACCAAAAGATAATGCATCTTGCAGATTGATCTTCAGGGGATAACTAACCAATTATTCTTTTCGATTTAGTTTGTCCGATTATTTTGTACCGACCGGTTACAATTTTATTTGTTAAATACTGAACTATTTTGACCGACCTTGAAACGTACGTATCATTAGATTAACGGACTCGATACTCTGAAAGTTAATCATCACTGCGAGAAAAAACACTTTAATGTATGTTATCTTAGCACGAGCCCAATGGTTAACACAGGAACAACTTTGAAGTTGCTAATAAGCTTATGATGCGATCAGCGGCTGAAAATTGTGAATCACATGGATCCAAACAGTGTAAGAGTCTTGGCGATCTAATCACATTTTTACAATGCAAAAGCCTGAGGATCACTCGCTCTGTCACATGCCGCCAAGTAAATACATTCGAACAGTTTGACATTGCACACCTGATTTCTATCAAACCGCTTAGCTGATGAGTCAATATTTAATCGAATCGAATCAAATTTTGAATGCACAAAAACTAATTGTACAGGACTACTGAATTTTGACTTGTTCGCATATTTAGGATGCTAGAGTAGATAGTGTTCTCGAAATGTCGAGCACATAAATACACTATTTGTAAAACTGATCGTATTCTATTTCAAGAAATTTAGAATATTGAGATCTTGAATAATTGAAACTAATGTATTATAATTACTTGATTTCAGATGCAATTGAAGAAAGCTTCGACATTGCATTCTGCCAGCAATGCCGCCAAGCAAACGGAATATGTTATCGCGCTAATTGGAGCGATGAAGCACAACCAAGTATGCTAGAGGAAGTGAGATCTTTCAAGGACAGTGAAAACGTTGCGATGTGAGTAGCGCTCGCCGCTGATGAGAAGTCGATATTTTCTACGCTGTGTTTGTTTCTCATGTATAATAGCTAACGCTATGGGCAAAATAGTGACATCGAACAAGTTCCATTCGTTTTCTGCATATATAATATTTGCTAATTCGAGCAAACTCAGATGCGATGTTGAACATAAATTTATTCCGTATGTGGATCGTGTAGTTCACACCTATTTTCAAGACCAAGCTGTAAGTAACTGAGCTAAGAGTCGTGCGTACAACTTGCTTTCGAAATTTACCGTCATATTAGAATACTTACAGCCTCCTTCGGTCAATGTATGTACATCACAAGCGTATAATGAGTTTATGTTCTGCTGGTTTCAAATTACTAAACCGTCGGATTCGGAAGGAAAATTTTCGGTTTCGTTCATAGCAAACGGCAACACTCGGCCCATCATCGGCATTCAGTTCGCGTAAAGATAGGATTTTTGCGTCTGTTGCAAAATACCATTTGTTATCATCGTAAAAGCGTGCTCTATCAGTAATGTGAAAAATCTTGGGAGCAATGACGCATTATTTACCGAATGCTTATAAAGAGCAACACATAAAATGAAAATCATTAATGTAACTGACTTAAATTAACCCGATATTCCCTTCTACTCAGCGTCACATACGGTTGCAAATGTCACCAAAACACTGGAATGCCGAACGTGATTGATACATCAACCAACGACACAAGACATGGCCCTCTCATAGCCTTCCCTCAATGGAGCTTTTGTAAAGCAATTTTGGGTGAGTTTTTGCCGGTTTATTTTCTGTTTTTGATTTAATTTTACTCATATGTCACGCAATCTTATGTGATACGGTTGCCCATCAAAATGCCCACCGCTTCCAAAAACGCAATGGTCGTCATCCAATTTCTCTGTTACCGATCACAATTATTTGCAACGAAATCGTCGGTCGTCATGCGACGAGTGTAGCGGATGGGTTAGTGTAGTTGGAGATGATTGCGTCAGGTCATTTCAGGTCAACAATCGGCAGGTGGCGAACATATAGCCAATAACCACTTTTCCAACAATAACCACGTTACCCTCCCCCTGTGTTGTACACACGCACATCGAATGTGTCTCGCTTCAATCTTGAATTCAACCTGTTCCATGCTAATCGCGTTCATACACGAATACCAGAGTATAAGAGAATAGACTATTAGACAGATGAGTATATTCCGCACAAGACAAATAACGAAACAAACTCCTATCTTATATAGGCAAATCAAACTATCATAGCACTTATAGTGAGACATACCTGTCCGGGATGTCACCTCGATTCGATTTCTCAATCACTGTTGTGCCAACCGATACACTTAGGCCCATAAAACTCTAGGCTCGTTTTCCGAGCTTAACAAATTGCATATCTTTCCATTGCGGCTAACGTTCTCAATCTTCTCATACTTGTGAAGATGTTGTCGATCGAACACTTCTAATGTGCTCCTTTCGAAAACCGAAATGATACGAATGTATTGTGGTGCTCACATCCCCATCCCTTACACACCATTACCGGTTTCAGGCTGTTTGCCATCGTAAGGTGGAGACATTAAGATCAGGTTCAGTGAGCCTTGATACGAGTTCGCAATTGTCGTCGTCCGTATTTTCGGCGCTTCTTGCTCTTGTGTTGGGTCGGAGGGTGAAGTTTTGCCTATCATTCGAAAGCTCATGATTAGTATTCATCGCTAATGCACTTCGCACTTCCACGCTACGACGTAAAATGAATAGGGATATTTCACGCGATGTCCAACATCAATCTACAAGTCTTTGAATGGGTTAGATAAACCTGAATATTAGGCTGTGGTTTGAGGAGTTATTGTTAATTTTGTTAGAGATACAGCATCCTAGTGGTAATTCTAAAATTTTATATTTAATTTATAACGTTTATATCATGCCTAAGTGGTACCCCTTCAAAAATGTTGTAGAGAAGCAACGGTATTTTTATGCACATTTGAATCATATATTTAACTATTTTCTACAGACATTAGAAAGCTAAGCTGGTGGTATTGTAGAAAGGAGCAGAACTGCATCACGTCACTTGAGACCAAATCTCAAATTCTGTTCTAAATATCTTTGTTACATTTACACTTTATATTGGTCATCCATGGGCGCTTTGAGTGCATGACCACGAATCACTATGTGATTCCGTGTTTGAACACCCCGGTTCTTTGTACAAACCCTAAGTAACAATGGCATTCGGGTATATCTATTTTAACCACTTTTCCACCGTCTCAAGGCTAAATGAAACTAATCTTACTGTCTCCACCTGATGACGAGAAAAATACAGAAACCGGTAGTGGTGTGTGAGTGTGGGGGATGTGAGCAGCATATTACTTTGGTCATCTATAAGCGCCTCGGTGCTTGACCAGGAATTACTTTGTGATTCCGTGTTGAACATCCCAGTTCGTTGTACGACATATAAGTATCAGCGCGATTCAAGTATGACTTTGTTTACCAATTTCCTACTGCTAGATGTCTCACTATATTCTAACCTTATGACGAAAAAAGCCAGAAACAGGTAGCGGTGTGTAAGTGCGGGGGATGTGAGCAACACTTTACATAAACCATTACGTTGTTTGTACAGTGCTAATTGCTTAACCCACGGATCTTGCCTATTAGGCAAACGCGTTAATTGTACACATGACATCCATTCTGTATAAGCACCAGAATAAATTGGTCTTTTATAAACGCCTTGCCATGTATCACGTTGTGATTCAATTTTTGAATATCAATATAAGAACCATATATAAAAGTGTCATTCAAGCAAACTTTGTTCACCTCTTTTATTTCGTTGATTTGATCGGATGAATTAGATCCACTATATGGATGGGTCATTTAAAGGTTGGTTGTGCCAGTCTGATTAACAGTCGCCTTGAAGTAACCTTTATTTACTACTTTTCCGCTGTTTCAATGTTTACTGAACATGATGTTTGTGTCGTGTAAGTATGGGGAGATGAGCAGTTGTAAGTAAGAACCAAATAGGCAATCAATTAATTGGTCGTTTATGAACGCCTCAAGTGCTTGGCTAGTAATCACTTTTTGATTTGTATTTGAACATGGTACTTTCTCGTAAAAACACAATTTAACAGTAGCATTCAAGTATAACTTTGTTCAACTCAAGTCAAGTTTACGAAAGTTAACAACAATAACGCCGAACACAATGAGAACAATTGGTAAGTAACTTTGACGTTCATGACTCCGAATGTTACTAACGATGACACAGACACACTTGTGATGCAGTTGGTAAATGTTGACAGCTGTCAATAGACGGGAATTTCAGCGGCTGACAAGCAGTCACAACAAATGAAAATGCACATCTCATTCATGTGTAGTTTTCTCCATTCAAAACGCTTCTAATGGATTGGTGACCCGGCACGGAAGTAACAATAACTTTACAGTTCTTTGCGCCTACCCGCTGTTTCACTGATAGCTCATATTAGAATATATTGATCGCCGTGAAAACAAGCAACACATTCTTTCAGGACGTTTATAAATAGAACAAAAACATGGCTCGAAGTTGTTGGCAACATTTTGCCTCGTAATTTGTTCAAATGTAAATGTTCTGGGTGTGAAAAAACGGAGGAAAATATCTAACGTCGATAAATCTGCATGGTTAAATTGCACGCCGAATTTCGATTTACTGTCAAGATAATTCAGCTTTTGATGTTGAGATTAAAAAATTCGTGAAAGACACATTTGTATGTTTTGTAAGATTATATTAAAAATGATCGTAGACATCATTCCGTCCATCACCATTTTGCTCCACTGAAATTGGTGGAATTACCTAGAACGTTGTGCCCACGCTGAAACCCCTACGGATGTCACTGGCCGATAAAAGTCAACAGCATCGTTGGGCTATCGTAAGCTATCTCACGAAGCTTATACAGAGTGAACTTGAAGCTCGATTTTGTCATTGCATCACAATGCAATATAATTTGTTTTGTTTTTTATTTGATGTCTGTTTGGTATAAAAATTGCAGTATTAGCCAAATAATAAGTATACGAAATGGTTGTCATTCGAAATAATGTTTTTGGAAACATATTGAATAGTACATCGTGAATTTTGAAGGATTATATCAGCAAAATAAACAAAAAATTTGTCTGCTCCTCGGCATTGATATCTTGAAACAATAGGCAAATAAGACAAAATTCCGAGATGTGTTCGATTTTCTGCTTTTCAGTAAAAACATTTTCGATTAAAATACTTGTTTCAACACCTAGATTTGATGGTGACCTGCGACACAATTTACCCAATATAGCAGAATTAGCAATCATTTAGGATTCAAGGATTTATGGTTAAAACGTTAATACTTTACTACACCACAGGATAACTGTATGAATAAAAACATGAAAAATACAATAGTATAAAAACAATAGAGAATATCAAATGTAAGACTCACGAATGATGTTCGTTTGCAAGTGCAAATCCAATTTCGCTTTAAAGATCACCAGGCAAGGGGAGTGAACCACATTTCTGGGTAGGGAATTGCAAAGAAATATATATATATTGGCGAAAAAATGGCGCTGACAATCAATACGGGAAGTTGGAACGTAAAGAGATAAGGTAGGTCCGCGTGTCACTTTTACGTCACACAAATCAAGTAAGTGTTTTAGCTGATGTCCTTTAGTAGCCACAATTCTAAAGGTCAAAATAATGTCGCGGCGTATCCTACTTTGGGTAAAGTCGCATAGATCCAGGTGTCGCAATATTTCGGTGTACGGAACATTGCGAAAACCGATCACTAATTTTGATGCTCTATGATAGATTTTATCGAAGAGAGCAATATCTTTTCGCAGCCAAGGAGCCCAGACCTCTATCGCATACTCTATCGTAGGGCAAAGGTAGACATTCATTATTTTTGGTAACGTTACTAGGGAGAAGCACTTCATACACCGGTTTTGTGATGATTGCAATCATCAAATCGGTTTCAGCGCATGCATTGAAACAGTGCAACTAATTTGCGTTTGTATGCTACTATTGGAAAGGTTGGTTTGAACAACCTGTTCAATCACCTGTGAACACATAGATAGTATATATGGTTTAAAACCGTGATCATGAACAAAATGCCAATTTATATACATTTGCATCACGTACACACCCCACGATCGGGGTATGGTGCTGTCTACACTCATTAGGTTTGGACCTTACGCTCAGGATCCGCTTGCTTTGAGACAATGAATGAAGGTTAAATCCGTTTAGCTTTTGACCCCGGGTTGAATGAAGCTGGTACGAACAACTTGTTTGATCCCCATAAGCACACACATTTGACGTAGTAAAATCCATAGGCATGCATTCTCATTACAAATCGTGCAATGATATTTGAGAGGTTGGTCAGGCTAACTTTAATCAACAACAACTTCTCACTAAACTAATGTGCATCGCTTCGAAAGTACGATATTTCGATATTTCAGCATGTAATGTTGTTGATAAGTGTTATTAACGTTTAAGCTTTTGGTTCGATGTATACAAAGCGGAAACTGCATATATTAATCTCATTTATAAATATATATATTTTTACTTTTGATGATTTTATCAACACATGGAACAAAAATTGATAATTTAAATGCCTTCCGTAATTTTCATCGGCTAGGATCTCTCATGATAATTATCAAAATAATTTTTCAGTCAATAAAAAAGCAGACATCCTTTCACGATTTTTAATCACATATGAAATTAATTTGGAAAAAACATCAAAGGTTTTCACAACAGAAATTTGCGCTCTTTAATTTGTGATTACGGATGAGAGGGTGAATTCGGAAATATACAAGCTTACCTGGCATTGAAAAATATCTGCTACAAGCGAAATCAATATGTCTTTAATCGTTAGCAAAACGAAATAGCTACATTTGATCCATTATTAGTATATTATTTATATGAACACAATCAAAATGGCTGATGAATATGTTTGCTGTGGTGAAATACAATCTGGATATGTACTATTTATCTACTGATAATATTAAGAGAGGTAATTCCAAACTAATAAATCTGAAAAGTTTTGTAGGATAATAAAATTAAAATGTGGATTCAAGCAACAATTTTAGATTCATTTAAACTATAATTAGAGCTGAACTGTTGTTCAGATGGTGTTCGCCGAGCTTGTGTAGTTGTGGTTGGATGTTTCGTCATCAAGCTAGATGACATCATTAGCAGAACTTCTTTCAAAGTGACTTGAAATTGGTATTCGTTGGTTTTATAAGATCCGTCTGTCCGTTCGCCATGACTCCCGTTGGTTGGTGGAGTTCATGTGTTGCATTCTTGTCCATCGAGTTTTTATTAGTCCATAGGTTGTAGCCAATTGAAGGTGCTGGTTAATTGATGTCGTTGTTGAGTGCCACGCTTCTATGAATTCTCGCGCTCGTCGGTTGGTGTCCGAATTGAACGACATGTATTGACCTTTGGTCGTGCCTCCGTACAGCTAACCGGTGTTCGTGTATTCTTGTGCTTAGCTTGCAGCCGGTTTGTCCGATGTAGTTCTTCTCGCAATCTCTGCACGTAATCATTTAGACGAAATTTTATTATTCTTCTTTTGCAACTTTGTCTATCATATAATTGAAGTGGTTGCGTAATGTTGACACGGGTTTGTGTGAGACCTCTATTCTAAATGGCCGAAAGACCCGAGCAGCGGTTTCTGATATATTCTGCACATATGGAACAGCGCGTCCAGCTCTCTTTTCATCGTCGTTTCTTTGCTGGGTATGGTTGAACTTATTGCGTAGTACAAAGCTTCTTAGGTATACATTCTTTTGGAACACTTAGAACAGGTATTCGTTTTCTTTTCTTCTCATTTCTGGCGTACCTCAATGTGCTGCTCTTTTGAATAGGGTTCGAACGCAGCAGCGTTTATGGCTGGTTGGATGCTTGCTGTGGAAGTTCAAGATTCAATCCGTGTGCGTATTCTTCTAGTAAACACTGGTTAACAAAGTTCCTTCGCTTGTTCGTCTCACTTGAACGTCCAGGAATGCCAGGCAGCCGTAAACTTCAGTTTCTCTGGTAAATTAGATTCCTCTGAACATCTCAGTAGTCGACGCGATTCGTTCAGTTCAGTTCATTTTATGATCACAAATGTGTCGTCCACATAGCGAATCCATAACTTCAGCGGTAATATTAGTAGAGCGATTCGTTCTAAACGTTGCATGACTGCTACTGCAATTAGGCTGGAAATCGGTGATCCCATTGGTGTTCCTCGAATCTGCTCGTAGATTTTACCATGAACTTGAAGTGTGTTTGAAGGCACAGCTCGTTCAATTCCATCAAACTATCTCGTGTTAATCGATTTCCTTTGTGGTCAGTTACTTTTTCGTGGAGCAACGCTGATGCGATTTGCTATGCGAGTGTTTGATCGATTGATGTGAATAACGCCGTTACGTCGAAAGAAACCATTAGTTCATCTGAACTATCTAGTTGTATTTCATTGACAATAAATGTAATATTTCATACTATTTATAAAATTATTACTGGATATTGAATGAAAATATTGTTCACATTTCAGCAAAGTACCATTGAGTTCGAAAGTCAGACTTTATGCAATTTTTGGTTGGGTACAACGGCTCAAATGTCAATTATAATAAACCCGATCCTACCTTGAATGTACGTTGTAGAAATAATAAAAAGATTCGTTGACAAAATCGGAATATGATTAATATAATGAATGTGGTCAGAATTCAATGCTCTTACATAATTTTCCATGATGAATACACACATTTTTCTCTGGTATTCTCCATTGATATATGTAGGGGATGCTCAACCCACTTTGCATTTAAATGCATTCGAAAACTTTCAACCTAACACATAAAAACTCCAGTATACCAGAAGGCTGAAAAGGCATGGCTGAAAAACCATAAATCAATATATTCGAGACTTGAACAAATTCCGTTTACTGATGATCAATTCAGCTCAATTTGTTATCTGATTTTTGCCTGGAACATATCCCGTGACAGACAATAACTGAAGAAATGTGCAAGCGCTCTATCAATTACTAAATAATTTACATGAGATTTATTATCTGGTGCATTGCATGTAATCCAGTATGAAAGGGACTATTTCGAGTGGAAATTTGTCAATTTTGTACACACGTGATTTTAAAAGCAAACCTTTCATTATATTGCGATTATTAATTTTCAATCCGTAGATTAGATTAAATTTTTGTCAAGAAGTAGGTATAAATTAAGTAATAAGGGTTTAGTAGACTAGTTTGTTCCGTCATTATTGTTCTCATATGTATAGGATTGAGCCTATCCAATACTTCAATGTTTTATAAGAGTCAAAAACGGTATAATTGTTTTTTGTTTATCTTCAAATCGTTCGCACTGTTTCCCTAAACCGGTTTCTGGTTGTTATCCGTAATCGGGTCCATTGAACCGAAAAACGTATCGAATTAGTAAATAGTGTGGCGTCTAAGTTTAACGTTGATTACTTGTTTTTCACTATTTCAACGCTCACTGTAAGAAATCTTTATTATTTTCACATGAGGACAGAAATAAGATAGAAACCGGTTGATGAACGCAAGTGTGGAGGAGTTAAATCACTGCATTGTTGCCATTTTAAGCAACTTGGGTGCATTTATAATCGAGGGGAGAACGGATTACGCCAGCTCAATCGAGTCCAAATAGCAAATCCTGTTCTAAAGTCTGTTACGTTTTTTGTACAGGTTTAGAAGCGCTCAATCCGCAAGCACGCTTATTGATGGCGTCCCGATCTCCACCTTGATTTCAATAATTCCGATGAAAATCACGTCCAATCACGAATCCCATAACACATTACATCACGGAAACAATGAAAACTAATTCATCAAATGCGTTAATTACGCACAAGCCAAAGTTAAGAACATCAGCTGGCTTGTTGTACGCAATGCATCAGAATACACCACTGACCTCAACATGTCTACCCGAGTTGGCATTTCATTATCATTTGACAATCGATTTCGTTCCATGTGGTTCATTTGAGACTAACAACGCTGAGCTCCGTTTTAAACGAACTTCACTAATCGTCCGATAGCGGTTTAGATTGTCCATCTACTCTTGCTTCTAAGAGCAGCTAGAAATAAGGTACAACAGACTGCAAGGCGATGTGCAAACGACTATTGGACTGAAGTTAGCCTCAATATCCAAAAAGCTGCGGATACCGGAAATTTTCACGGTATGTATGATGGGATCAAGAGAGCCATTGGCTCAAACAAACTTAAAACGGCTCCCATTAAGTCTTTATCTGGTAAGCCGATTGTCGACAAAACTCGTTCCACTCAAGCATGAAAGGTTCAGTTCATTTTAACGGTTGCAGTTCAGAAGCATTTGAAATTCGCCGAGGCGTCAAACAAGGGTGCGTTCTTGCTCCCACGCTGTCCGGCATTTTCTTTGCTCTGCTTCTGAAGCACGCTTTTAGGACGAGAACAGATGGCATTTACATACGCACGCGAAGTGATGGCAAGCTTTTCAACCTGAACCAAGTGAGAGCACAAACCAAAGTACGGGATGTGATAATCCGTGACCTGTTGTTTGCCGATGATGCAGTCTTTATTGCTCACTCCCAAGAGAATCCGCAGTCGGTAATGGACCGTTTTTTCGTCGGCATGCAAAGACTTTGGTCTAACAATCAGCATGAGCAAGACCAAAGTCCTCGGTCAAGGGACTGTATCGCCACCAATCATCACTGTGGGAAACTGTCAGCTTGAACCAGTACATCATTTTACATACCTTGGTTCAACTATTGCGGATAACCTCTCGCTAGACACGGAGATTGATAAGCGGATTGGCAGAGCAGCTGTCCCGATTGAACTCTCGTGTTTGGGGTAACCGCAATCTTACTGTAAAGACAAAGATGATGGTATACAGCGCGTGCGTACTAAATGCTTTACTATACGGCAGTGAAACCTGGACCACCCACGCAAGACACGAACGGAAGTTGAATGCCTTCCATCTACGAAGCATCCATCGTATCTTGAACATATCGTGGATGGACAGAGTGACTAACGCTGAAGTGCTTTCAAAAGCTGGTCTACAGAGCATGTTCACCCTATTACGTCAGCGCCGCCTGCGGTGGCTTGGTCATGTCTATAGAATGAAAAATGGTCGTATTCCGAAAGATCTACTCTACGGTGAGTTGCAATTAGGAAGTCGACCATTGGGCAGACCGCACTTGCGGTACAAAGATGTTCGCAAAAGAGATATGAAAGCTCTTGACATTGACCCCGCAAGCTGGGAAGAACTTGCTCTTGACCGCTCACTTTGGAGGCACTGTGTGAAGCGTCGTCTGCAAGCCGGGGAGGAGCAAATACAGCTCTTGGATGCTGAACGCAGATCACGCCGCCGTTGTGCAACTGATGCATTACAACAAAGTTATGACTATCGTTGCAAGCGCTGCGGGAGAGATTGTTCCTCCTGAATCGGACTGTTTAGTCATTCAAAAAGTTGCAAAACATGAAATTCACGCGATGTGATGTACAACCATGTTCGACATCGACCGACGGAGGCCAACAACTACTCTTGCTTCCAAGGATGCTTTAAGTCAAACCCTTCTTATGTAATCATCCCGTAACCCGAATAACAGTGGGTTCAAGATTGTCATCATCGAGCGTTTGGGCGCTTCCGAGTTTTGTGTTGAGCCAAGGATGGTGTTCTTCATATCATTCGAACGCTCGTGATTAACAGTCATTGCCTATCTCTATAATTTTAACTAGTTCAGGTGATCAGCTTACACAAATATATGATAAAAATTTGAGCTGAGCATGTTTGCCGAAAATTGCAGCTGGCGGTTCAGCATTTTGACAGATATATTGAAGTTGGAACGTTACAGCGACGGTGCTACTCAGATCCATCCAATTATCCTGCATAATCTGAATACAATCTTTTCGCTTAGAGCAACGCACAACTCAGGTTCCCAGATACACAAATCAATATTTATATAAACTCTGAAATTTATCTGGTCTAAATTGGCAGCTAGAACTCTTTTATTTATATGCTAGTATCATGTGGATTGTGTGTTACAAAGCACGAGATTTTAAGTGCTTTTTTCTGCTTGATGATAAGGATCATTTACCAATTCAATTCCGTAAACGTCAATCATATTGCGTGAATACAATATTCATCCACACGAGAGTAAGTTGGTAGAGAGTAGATATAAGTTAAGTTAACAAGCTTTTCATTCTGCAAGACTTCTAGATTGGCAGCTTTATTGAGTCGATTGAAGAAACGTTGATCTAAGAATTCCGATAAAACACCACCAATATCTTGAACAAATCGGACATATACAGATATTCAACCCGTTTAGTAAACCAAGTATTTTGTGATTTGTAACTTTTCTCAACACATGTTTGTGGTTTGGTTGAAAAATGTTGTTTACCAAAGTTTCGTTAGAAAACGTATAACCCCCAATTGATGAGTGCAACCAGATAGAAACAGAAAATGGTCTGGAGTTATATATTAGAATGAAAATAAGTTAGTTTTCTCATTCCAATGCGTTTAAATGCACATACATCAGCATTGTGCCTACGTATCTAAAAACAATTAGGATTTACTTATCTTACAAGAGATGGCTTAGCGCCTTTAAATTTTGATTGCATTTTTCTCATTGTTTAAGACACGAGGATCCATATTCAAAGTAATTCTCAGCTAATTCAAGCTTTAAATGAGCTAAAATATATTACAAATATTAGGTTTGTATAAAAAGAAAAAGCGATCTTTAGTCTGGATGTAAAGTCAACTCAGGTACTGCGGTTCGTTGTTGGTTATCGTTAACAAATGCTTGTCAATTTTGCATTAAACATGTTCAGTATTAATGCAAAAATGATGTGTGGGGACAGAGAGATCAGATAGAAAAATCTTGGACAGCAAAGAAGAACCTTAGACAATTCGATCTAGAATGTGGAATGATTAAATTGTAACCATTATATCTGCTACCACGTGATTCTTGCCGATTAAATAGGTGTTCAACTGGGTGATTCACTGTATGCAACATTTTGAACAGCAGTATGAAATCATCCATGAAACGGCGGTACGAAATGTCAACATTTTCAGATTTGCAATCCTCTCCTCGAATGGCATGTTGTGTAGTCAGATTACCAGATTTGTAGCACGTTGCTGCGGAACCATTTCCTTCAATAACCATGATTGATTTATTCCTATCTGATAGATACAAACAGCGCATGTGATTGGCGATATTGTTTATAATGTTTGTCTGATTGAGTAGTCAATAGAGTAGTTGCACTGTCCAGCTTATCCGTAATGTAACATTCTAAATCATTTATATCCACTAATTCGATACAACTCATGTTATTTATGTTATAAAATATTACTCATGCTAGTTCCTTATCATTTAATTTAAAAATTGATTACTATATGTTAGCGAACATAGCATTATGGCGAAACATCAAATGCAGAGTTATTCATATTATTACAAATTCTTCATGCGAACAAATTTTTCCCTATGTAATCTATCATAAGCGCGAGAGAAACGTGGTCTGTTTTCTACAAAGTAAAAGAAAAAAAGCCTAGTGTGTTTTGAACCTTTTTGTACAATCCACAATATAAGCTAGTTACTTGAAGTGTTTCAATGTTTCTTCCCGCTGTTCAACCAAAGGTGTGGTCTAAACAAAAACATTTACAAAAAACGTCTTCGCAGAACAAAATAAATTCTTTAAAAATTGCGCAGATAAATGGATTAGATTGCTGATAATTGAAATTGCGATATTTGAAGTTCCTTAGTTTGCTTGAAGTTTCTCAACAACGGTGAGTAAGCTTGAAGCTAATAAAATTTGCGGGTAAATTTCTAGAAATTTGACTAGCCTATAAGCCTTAACCTGCTAATTAACTTAGCACCGAAGATGTCAAAATTAGGGTACTAGTAGATTGACGATAAAAGAAAATAGCAAAACTCAGAAAAGATTTATGTTGTTCAATCGTTAGCAATTGAATCAAGTGACTTCGCAAGATTGAACTTCAAAATAAATGCACTGAAATGCTCATTCGCAAGCATTGTTATCGCAGACACCCGGTTTCGTACCGGTTGCACTCCTCTGGTTGGAACAGTATGATCAGGATCCACATGAGGTTGAAACACTGGACGAATGGTAAACAAGTTACGCTTGTAAACCACTGTTGCAGAATGTTAGCACCACTAACCTGTTCCGTCACATGTGCCCATACACATGTTAATGGGTTAAAACCCTTAACCGTAGACAACAATGCTCATTTGCATGCATTTCCATCACACACCCCACGACCGGTTTTCGTGCTGTTTGTACTCTTTTTATAGTTATACTACGATCAGGATCAGCCTCAAAGTCATGAGGCTGGGGAAAATAAATTTTGATACACTTTATATACAGTTATAAATCTATAAGCAATAAAAATTGTATAACTTTCTAAAATTAGTTACATTTTATGCCGAGAAATAGTTCATCGTAAAAGCGTGAAATCAATTAAACGACTGTAGCGTAAATCAATAAAATTAAGCTATCCATTTTCGCAAAAAGCAATGTGTATTCTTGTGTCATTTTCCTCTTTCAGTTGCCAGTATGTCATTTATTTTAAATTTGTTTGACAGCTTAATCTGTTTGCTTCGTGATTTGGGGATTATTAGGAAAAATTCGGCCGTAAAGTGAGGTTTTCACAACCAAAATGATCGAGTTTTTTTCGAATGTCTATTTAGGTAATCACGTTTTGAACCAAATTTTTGTTTAAAAAAGCAACTTTTCAGAAATTTCGGAGGTGCTTTTCTTTTTAAATTAAAAAAATGAGAATGAAAAATTCGTTTTGACCATTACTAACTCACAGAATAAATCATCTATGCTTAAGCTCGTAATTGTGGGCATTTTTAACACTAGATTTATCAGACACGTTTATTATTAGTTTATGTTATAAGAAGCAAGAAGATCAAAGCTCTATTCGAAAATTTCTGGACAATTAACACATGATACCGATGAGATAAATGCTTCAATAAGCAGTTTCTTTTGATAAAAGTATCGCGAATCAAATGGGATAAATGCCCTCTGATATAAAGACGACCTAGAAGGCAGTATAATGAGTTTTGATCAAATCACTGATGAGGCTTGATTTTATAGAAGTTTGTCATGTAGTGTGTGGTGGTTATCATTAGGAATAGTATTTATTCAAGATAATTCAAGGTTTTTAATGGTCTAAAAAGTAACAAGCTTACCACCAAACATTGGATGGTAAAAATTGACATGTGCGTGAATTTTAGTAACTAAGGAACTTAGAATTAAGGTTGTCGGATTGGGTGATGCATAGGTTCTTGATGTATTTTTCTCTTACCAGGCCTGTAAACTTAAGTCTTGATGAAGGAAGATTACCTCGAATGGCTTCGCTACTTTCATGACGCAGATTAGTAAACAAACGTTTAGTACATTTTTCGGGATTCGAATATAAGCATCTGTCTTCTGACTAGGGAGTAGTTTTATCGGAAAGCGGCAGAAAGAGAAATTGATAAGTCGTTTAGAGTAGTATATATTCAAACAATACGACGTCTGCTTATTTCAAAGTAAAATTTGAGGATGACTGTGAAAGCTACTCGGGTATTATTCGAAGAATAAGGCAGATAGAATCGCTTTCGAAAAACGCTTTTCTCAGTCGGGAGCAAAACAGTGCCTAGCTTGTTCAGTTCAATGTATTGAGAACTATCGTAATAGTATCTCAATACTCATTTTATTATTCCGGTTGGTATAGCTCGTGTTTTGAGTAGATCATATTTTTTATCATGTGTATGAAACTTCCTTGAAATATAGGGTGATTTAATATTACTAAATGATTATTTGGTTGAAAAATTACCACAAGTAATTTTACTTAGTTTATTTATAAAATTTCATTACGTGTCTGCACAAACTTGAATGACAACATTTTCATTATCCTCTTTTCCCCGGGGAACTATTTTCAAACTGCTCAGATGTAAAAAACTACTTCATTAGTAGGAGAAAACCACTTGGAAATCAAGTGTATTCTAATCCGTCATTCAAGTACTTCACTTGCAATTGAACGAGAAATAATTATTTTCTAGGAATTCTGTCTGTTTTCTAAACGAAGATCAATAATATGGCGTTGACTGAATTTTAGTACAAAATTATCATAATAAAATCATTTACATATGTACACATAAGGAAAATATTTAATTCAACTCCAGATTTATTTACGTACTCAATAAATTTTCATTACATGTAACTCATGACCGAATATATCTACAATGGGATTTTCGCGAAAAAGACTGAAATCAATTGTAAACGTCTGTTCAAATTCAATAAAATTCGACATTTTATGATGAATTTTAAAGTCGTGCAATGTTAAAGTTCACTTAGGCTATGAAATATAGGGTCAATGTTTTGAAAATAAAAAAATATATGATAAAACAAAGTTGAACGACACACACGGCGAAGCATGATGATCAACTGGGAAATCACTAAATAATTCCTGTGCACGCAATCAAGAAATTAAAAATGGCCAACATATTGTGGTGCTTACAGTCCCAGCATTTTTACTTGACAACGAGTAGCTGTCGATTTGCTCACATCAGGTGCCAACTGTGCGCGAAAAACGGTTGAGTGGAAAAATAGGCATTCATGTCTATCTGTGTTTGCCAACTGTTCACTGTTTCAAGTCTCACCAAACCTGGTCTTACTCTGTCCACCTAATGACGGCAAACAAATAGAAAGAAGTTAAGGTGTGTGAGTCCGGGGGATGTGAGATACACCTTGCTATGGTTATTCATATGCGCTTTAAGGGCTTGTTTAGGAATATTTCTACGTGATTCCGTGTTTAAATAACGTGGTTGGTTGTGCGAACCCTAGTAAACAAGGGCTTCAATGTCTGATTTTGTTTTCCAGGATTACTGGAACTTATCTCACGGTTTCTACCTGATAAGGGCTAACAACAAACCGTCTGCTGGGTATGCGGGCGCCATATTATATGTGATAAAACATTTTTAGCAACTACATGATTTTCGTGAGTGGATTTATGATTAGATTCAGAACACATTTAATCCGAGATCTCAATAAGCATTATTGGATAAATGATGAGAGAGAGAGATAGCATTGCTCATGGGGATGATCTCGTTCCTAATGGTTATTCGAACAAACATTTCTGATTTGTACAGAACATATGAGACTTCCATTATGATGCTTGAAATTCTCGAATTTTCGCATTTCAGTTGAATTGGGGCAGTACTGCAACGATATCGATCTACTTTGTCGCGCAAAAAACGCTCGCTGTACATCCACTGATGATCGCCCATCGAAAACATGTCAATGCTTGGAGAATTATGTTGCAGTATTTCAACAATATCTAAACTATTACGAATGCTGTAAGTACGAGTAATTTTGAATTTAATTATAACCCTCTGAATGCTTTACAGGAAACAACGTTTATTTCTATTTGAACATCGCCGTTCGTTGTAAAGAGCATGTTGTAGGGTGGCTCCAACCTGTTTAGCACTATCCTACTGTTTTGAGACTAACTGAACCCAAGCATGTAGTGCTACTTGATGCTAGCAAACAGAGAGAATTCGCCTGTCGCGTGTTAGTACGTCGTAGGTGAGTAACACGAGAAATCGTGCATTCTCTGACGACTTGAGTGATTGACTGGGAATTATTTTATGAATCTATATTTGAACATTGTGGTTCTCTGTGCGAACCCTATTTGACAGTGGATTGAAACTAAAACTTCGTTCAAGACAATATCACAGTTAAGGCCTTACTGAAATTAATCATACTATGTGTTGCTCACATCCCCCGCACTTACACACCACTACCAGTTTCAGGCTATTTGACTTCATCAGGTAAACACAGTAAGATTAGGTTCAGTGAGTCTTGAAACAGTGGATAAATGGTAAACAAGGTTATTCTTGAATGCCACTGTTACATGGGTTCGTACAACGAACCACGATGTTGAAACACAGAATCACATAGTGATTCATGGTCAAGCATTCAAGGCGCTTCTGGATGACCAAAGTAATGTGTTGCTCACACCCATCGCAGTTACACACTACTGCCGGTTGCTTTCCATCATCAGGTGGAGACACTAAGATTAGGTTCAGTGGTGTGTAGCAACACAATACTTTGCTCATCCGTAAGCGCATTGAGTGTTGGACTAAGAATCACTTTGTGATTCTTTGTTTGAACATCGTGGTTCATTGTACGAACCCTATGTAACAGTGGCATTCAAGTATAACTTTGTTAATCATACTATCTTCACTAATGACGGCAAAGTGACATATTTCAATTGTGAATTGCATTTGTGTGAGTTGGGAACTAAACTTTTTGTTTTGATTGACAAGTTGAATCCACTTGGTTTTTAATTGAGCAGAAAGAACTACTAATTTTCATTATTATAATTGATAAAAAGATATTTATGTATCATGGTATTTCTCATGTCTACTTCCGCGGAAACTTTGTCGGCACGTCATCAAAGATTTTTAATTAGAATAATAGGTTTATCTTGTTTCCGAATTATCCAAGCAATTGTCTCTCATTAGACTGGACTAGTTTTCAACTAAACAGCGGGCTGGTATAAATATTATCGTAACGGAAATCAAAAGATTTCTATGTCAAATATGTAAAAACGTGAATAAAAATATGAAAATCTCTTTTATAGATTTTATAGATTTTAGAATAAGCAGGATTTTATGTTGTGTTTTTTGAAAATTCGTATATTGAAATATTATAAACCAGATCATTTTCTAAATATTCATAATTTGTAAAATTGGCTTACTTGATAAACTATTATTCACTCAAGTTACACGTTAAATAGTATGTAGAGAGCAATTGATTGAGGACGGACCAATAGTTTACCATTTATCAACTGGATTGAAAAACCGGTGAAGTTGAAATGGAAAATTCTAGGTTCAAAATTGATTTTCGGACTCGTGTGACAATTGTGAGCGAGAGCTTTGAAGTGTCAAGCAGCCGTCTCGAACGATTAACTCATAAAAGTAATATACTTTAATGTGCGGTAACGGTGCTTAAAATCGTTTACAATTTTTCGGATAGTAGTCGATAAGCCTTTGGGAATTGTTAGTGTAAATGGCTGTTAACTTCAAAGCTGGCGCAAATCAGCAACATTTATTGCGATGTGTTAAACATGTTAGAAGAAAGTTTCGTTGTTTTATTATGTTGTAATTTTTTGTACTTTTAAATGACAATCCATGGATTCGATTTCTTTCAATATGATTATTCTCGGTCACAACAACTAATTCTCAACCAGGAGAGCATGTTTTTTCATGCATTCCTAATCAATATCCCATTCTCTCCAGGAGTGTTGCGTTGTATTGAGTTCATATACCTGAGGCTTCTTCCTCCAATCCGCAATGTGGTAGCACATTTGAAAATATTTGCTTCAAAATCATTATTCAAAATAATTGGGTGCAAAATGGCTACGAAACACAGCAAGCTTCTAGTAACTATCTCGGCAAACTTGGAGTTGAAGATCTTTGTACTGAAACGTAAGTTGCTGAAGTTTAATGCAGAGGATAGAAGAGCCTACATTTTGGACGAAAATGAACTTGAGTTCTTATATATCATGTTAATTTCTTGGTTTAATATACACCGAAGAGTGAATCGATGAAATATGTAGATCCGTATTTAGTGGGCTGGCGGTGTGATGAACTGCTGGAGAATACTTGAAATCCAGCGATCTGTTATGTATACTAAAGCCAAGATATTTATAGCTTTCGGCTCGGAAATACGTAGGTTAGTAGGGATGACCTCCTATTGGCTTAATACATATACATACATTCTTATACGTTACTAATTTCTCCTCTACTTAAACCGACCAGATTAGTAATTGATATCAGGCTTAGATTCAATCATATCAAGTTTCTCAAATTCCCTTTGATTATGTCTATCACTTACATTTTGTCTAGTTCCAAAGCTTCCGAGCAACCTGACGTCATGCTCACCTTGTACAAAATCTGATGGCCAATGTTATACTATGAACCCAGCTCGATCATGCTCCGTTCATTGTCTTTGTCCACACCATCGATCCACGATTCTATCGTTAGAATCATCTGGTGACGCCTCGGCTGGTGGCCAAGTTTATCCGATTGAAACTGAAGGAGGACTGAGTTGCAGCCGAAGCCTTGGTAAGTGTATTTATCGTAAATTATCGATTAGCTGATACATAAATGAGGTGACTGACTGTGCTCCAAAGCAAACTTGTTCGTTTGATTGATCGGTATTTCCACTGTTGAAGGTTTGAGAAAATTTTGAACATGATGACGACAGGTTAATTATGTTAATTACGTTAGCGGCTTTTAATCATTTCCGATTTTTCATTATGTCCCACATTATACCGAGCGTCCCGGTTGGAGCGAAAAACAAAAAATGTAAACAGAATGCAGGTAAAAGTTGAATCAACATGCATTCGAAATTTCAGCGTTAAAACGATACTTATTGATTTTTACTAAGGAAAAAATAGAGATTTTTTCAATTTCTTATCGTACTGCTGAGGTACCATTAGCTAGTATTAATCTTCGACCTATTTAGCGGAAAATTGTACAGCCAATATCATTTTCTTCAAATACTACTGGTCCCATGTTAAACTATGAGATCATGGTTAAGCACAATTAATTTTACTTACTTTTGTGCGGCTGGCTACACGGATGGATTAGCCGGCTTCATTGATGGCTCGAATCACCTTTTAGACCAAGTGCGTTGATCGGAGACGAGATCGTTGCTGATCTTACTTTATTGGCCTTCCTTAGATCGCTGTTGACGATACTATGTTCCAGGGCATCTACGATTTCCATGACAGTTGAAAAAAGGTCTTCATATGACTGCCTTGTCGTCTATGTCAAGTAGGAGCGGGCAGTCATTGTTAGATTAAAGCCAGGAAACTCCAACTGAAAGTAGATCACTCTATCGTTTGTGCCTGCATGTCCATAATGAGGTATTTTTGACCGAGATTTGGAGAATATGTTGTTTATATTTGTGACTACTCATCGGTGCCAAGCTCGTCGAACTACTTACAAAGTTGATCACGACTGTCCATAATGGAAGCGCTGGACTCGAATTTCGCTCATATTTGAGCTCATCAGCAATGTATATCCTCCCAACAGAAGCGGAGTATAGGCAGTGCTGAAGAGCTCAAATGAGAGCAGAACTCGAGTCCAGTGCTTTAATTGTGGACCGTCGTGATCAACTTTGTGAATACCTCGATAGGCTTTTTACGTATGAGGTATTTTTTGATCAAAAGCATGTCAGATTAATATAAGTGAATGTAAATATTGACCCGATGAGAAGCAATGAAAAATCGGATGTGCATTTTCTTATATTTTATTCAAGGTTGCAAAATTAATCTAACTGTTGCATGAAAACAGATGGTTCACTCTAGTTTAGTTGAGATTCGATGGATTCATTAAAATTTATTCACATATTTTCTTCAGAATTTTTTCGTAATAACGATAAAACACATATATTTATGCTCGCCTGCTATTCCATCGAACACCAACCAAGTTCGGTGTTTTCTTACCGTTTGTTCTTTGATAAGGACAATAACATTAGGATCCCGTGAATTTCAATCGCATCTAGTAAATTAAGGATCCACCATTGTTGGATCTATGCGTACGAAATACTTAAATTGGTTGAAAGTTGTTCTTGATCAACAAATCCCAGTGTAATTTCATCTTTTCGAGAGTCATTCATGGATCGCACAATTTCGTAACCTCCAAACTCTAAGAGAGATTCCCAGTAATAATAAGAGTTTGTAACTAGACTGAACGTCTTACGTCTATTAACTTGCCAGTGTGAAGTCGCAACCACAACAACCATAAACTTTTCACATCCGGTTTAATAATTCTCTCGTAAAAATGTCCAACGGAAGATGTAAATATCGAGTGAAACATTCAAACCGTTTCCTATTACAGTTAACTCAAAATTTCAAATCCTTTTGGACAGAAATTCAACAGTTTCTTCAACCAAATGTAATGGCTTGCGTACCTTAATCTGGGTGGAGTTATGCATGCAGTCAACAATAAATTTAGAAACTTGCAATCAAGCAATGGTTATACACGATTTGTAGTTCCGGATGGCAGTGATAGACAAGCGAATAAAAAACATCTAGCGTGAAGAAGGCGTTCCACAAGGCTCAAGTTACGATCGGAAACGAGTTGACATATGTGGGCTTTTTATTGACACTGAAGTTGAAACATTCCAAAAGTATTTTTTATGAGGTTTCTGAATACGAAGTCAGTTGTTGTGTAGGCAAGTAGTAGAATAATATTTTTGGGATTCATTATATAAGATAAAATTATTTGTAAATTTCAAAATTTTCATAATCACATTTGGCTTGTTATTCTGAACCGAAAAGGAAATTATCATTTTTGCTACATTCAGCTGATTCTGGCAAAGTTTGAAACAACATTGGCTAATCAATACTTGTTATAATGCCACGTGATTCGTATGGTGAAAAGTCACGTGTGAATTTGATTTTCAATTCTTGCTTGATTTAAGCATTTGTAATCAATATTAGTAGATAGTACATCAAAACATGCTAGACTTATTCCGGTTAAATCATCGCAGGAAAGAGAAAGCATGTGAATGCACAATATTGTGGTAACTCCCTAGATCCTTGTATAACTCATTGAAATTCGCTCAATGACTCAAATTGACTGCCTAATTCATCTGTCAGCTGCTCAGATCCAGTAAATCGCAACAAAAAAATGATTTTACCGTAAAAAAGTAATTGAAACTAAAAATTCACAGTATAATTCCTTTGAAATAATTTATCATGTTGATAAAACGTTTAGTCAATCCATTTCACGGCATGTTTCTTGAAGTTTGCCGTCATTAATTTAAGACATTGGAATAAAACAACGAAAGACTTCCTTCTGGTTCATAGAGCAAGAATTTAATTAAGGATAATGTTGAACAAAGATATATTTTGAAGACACTCTTCCTATTCTTTCGTGCGACAAAACACGATGATGAAAGAATCGCGGAATTATTTGCTGTAGACCGATCAATAGGATTAAAACGGCCAATGTATTATGACGGCACATAAAATCCAAGAAACAGTTTCTAGCTGTTTGTTTGCCATAATCAATTGGAGACAGTAAAATTAGGTTCAGTGGATAAGTGGTAAACAAAGTTATACTGTTATATAGGGTTCGTACGAAGAACCAAGATTTTCAGATACAGTATCAAACAGTGATTCTTTGTCAAGCGCTCCAGGCGCTTATGGATGACCAAAGTGATGTGTTGCTCACTTACCCCGCACTTACACACCACTACCGGTTTCTGGCTGTTTTGCCGTCATCAGGTGGAGACAGTAAGATTAGCTTCAGTGAGTCTTGAAACAGTGGATATGTTGTAAACATCGCCATACTTGAATGTCACTGTTGCATAGCGTTCGTACGATGAACCACGATGTTCAAACACATAATCACAAAGTGGTTCTTCATCAAGCACTCAAGACGCTCGAAATGAAAAATAAATTGTGGTGCCTACGTCCCTGCACTGAAAAATCACAGCTGATTTCGGGTTGTTTACCGTCATTACAAGGAAACAGTAAGCTTAGATTCAATAAACTATGAAGCAGTGGTAAAGTGGTCAATGTTTGGATGTTCAGTTTCAGAATCCCAGCGTGATTATTGATCGAGTTTTGAGGTCTCTTATAACTTAGCAGTGTATTGCGTTTCCAACATTCACAAAGATTACAATCCAAAATTGGGTTTTGCTTGTTTATCGTCATCAATTAAAGGCAGTACTACTCTAGCATAAAGCATAGAGTGTTTAATTTGCTGCTACATGAATTTTGCTAAGGAACTATGCTCTCCTACAGAATCATTCGGATGGTTTAACTCGAAATTTTAGGTTAAACCTATATGGTATTTCAAGTCAATTTATTATTCTGCTCATATTCCTCACCCTTACACCCCACAACCCGTTTCGGAATGTTTGCTGTCATTAAATAAGCACCATAAGTTTAGGATCACTGAGCCTTGACACAATGGCATAACGATTAAAACTAATTAACTAACTAACTTCTGTTGTCCAAGATGGCATCACAGAGTAAGTTCTAGCGAAGCGTTTAACACGCTAAAAACAACAAATGTATTATTGTGTTCACATCTAGAATCCGAGTGTGAAATGTAGTTTAGCGGGGAGTGAACACCACAATGCATTGGTCATTTTTTTCGTCTTGACCAAACATCACTCTGTGATTCTTCATTTCAACATCGTGGTTCGTCGTACGAACATTAATTATTAGTGGAATGCAAGCATATTTTTTGTATATCAATTTACCCCTGCTTCAAAACTCAATGAACGTAAGCTTACAGTTTTCAACTGATGACAGCAAACAGACAGAAACCGGTGGTGGACTGTTAGGGGTGTGAGCACCACAATAAAGCCAATGTTCTTTTTAACTCATTGCAAATTGCATATATCTTGTATGAAGTTCCGTGAAGGTCTTGTGGCACTAAACGGAAAGACCGTATCAGAAATTAGAAGTGTTTTAAAACAAATATAATATAATGGAAACTATTGCATATATAAATAAGTAAAGTTCGCAAGATAGCAAAAATGATAGAGATAATTAGACAAATAGACAAATGAGGAGATAGATAGATATATAAAGAAATATTTGAATAATTGATAATTTCAATAAAGTTTTATTAATAGTAGAGCGAAACCCTATTATAGCATATTGTCTTTCATGTACCTGTTCAAAATGGTTCGAAATAATTTCGAATGACGAACGCTTCATCATCAACTTAAGTGACGTCATCAGAAAGCAATTGGGCGATTGGGTCAATGCACGTTAACCTTTATCCATGACGTTAATTGGCTGGATTCCTTGAAGTTCGGTGGCGGAGTTGCTGATCTATTATCATTTCCAGTTTAAAGAAACGTTCATTATCCATTAGAAATAAAATCCATTATTATTTCATTTGAATTTACCTCCGAATTTATCCCAAATTATCTACTGGTTCGCACCACAGAAAACCAGGTAGTGTCCCCAGTCCAAGCCTTAAACCAATCAGGTCGATGTCGTATCCCATACTATATGATTATAAAAATACCACTTAAGGAGTTGTTCCTTTTAATTTTGCACATACGTTCATGGTTTAATTTTGAGAGTTTGTGGTGCGTTTGTGTGGGGTCATTTTGATGTGATCAATAGCAGTGCACTGTGTCCTTATTCGTGAGTCATTTGGCAAACTCACGATGCTCTACAAGATGAAGTCAAATTTGTGAGCCCGCAACTTTCAAATCAAATAAGCAAAAAATGAGCGTCAAACATATCTATTATCTGAATAGAGTTCACAAAAATCAAATTATGTTATGCCGTGCTACTATGAATAGTGCTGAAACAAGCCTTCCTTGAAGATTGACAAACATGCAAAAAATTGAGCCTTTTGAGCAGATCATATTTGAAATTATAAATGATTTTATTTTTGACCTGACATTTTGTAATTCATAATGCTCAAAGTTTCAACTCTTCCGAAAAATTCATACCCTTCATTTTTCAAAATACAGCGGAAGTTTCATGCTCACAGAACTATCTGGAATTGTGTTACAAGACCCCTACGCACAGCCCATATAATGCACTCTCTGAACATTTGCGACAACAAAACGCAGTCGCCTTCGTCTCGGATTCCCTAACGGGATATCTTTATGAATATGGATGTGGTCTGGCTCCTGTTCCTTTGGATCAATTGAAAAACAAATTACTCTCGGACCCGATGAAATATCGATCTTCCATGGCGGAAACGCATCACATATGGTGCGTTAATCTTGATTGGCGGAATGATCCAACCAATCCACCGTGTGGATTGAAGGTCACTGGATATATGGTGAGTTTAAATGGGACAATTGGTTTTGGTATGGTATTATGTGCTTACCATCAAATAAATACCAGTTTTAATATATACATATGTGTCAATATGGGCATTGTTAATCTATGGTTCTTTAAACACGATTATAGGTATGAATTTTTCCAAAACGCAAGGTTTCAATCTTCCGCATCTAATCTCCTTGCTATGGTGTTACACCAATGTATGATAGACATTTAAAGTTGAACATATCTTCTCATTGTCGGTGTGTGAGCGCGCTCCTTCCATGACTCACAGAGCTCGAAGAACGTAGAGAAAACTTCTTTTTTCATTTCTCAGTGGCGGAAATTTAGAACGTTGCAAATATGCATCGTTTTCATCTACATTTAAACAGAATGTTATTCTGCCATGCTTTGATGTTCTCAATAAGAATAACAATGATGATGAAAAATTTGAAATGAGAAACGTTTGATGATATACTGAGTGAGCTTACGTTGGCAATAATTGATGTGCTAACCGGTATTTTATTGAACCGATAATTATTCCAATCACAACGCGGTGCGGAATCACACCTATTCCGGGAGTTTTCTTTATCGCCGCATGAATCGAAATACAAAATGAACATGAGGATATTCTTACTAATTTGCGTTCTTCATAGTGTTGGGTTGAGATGGGAATAAAAGTCAGAATTATGCATACCTGATCAGTTTCTCTACCTGATTTGTTCAAATTTACCATGCTGATCGTTGGTAAAATCTCACTCAGCCATATATTCAGTACAGTTAATATATCAGAGTTAGGCGTCAACTGGTGCCACTGATCACTAGCCTACTGTAGTAGCATGGTGTTCGTAGGGCTCACTTGTTTAGGCATTATTGTTGAAAAAGATATAACTGAGTATCACAAAATACGTGTTTATTTTCTGATTAGAGTGTACAATTTATTGAACTCGCCTTGAATACCATTGTAGCTCGCAGTCGAACACCTAAATGCTTACCATCTGCCTGTCTTCGGGAATAGATGCTTTCAGATGTTGATTTTTGATGTTTATTGTAGATTCATAGTTAAAAGTTTGTTATGTCAGCGAGGATGTCATATTTCATTTATTCACTCATCAAGACAACTTAAAGACGCCTTTAAGCTTAGGATCTATTCGTTGGATCGTTGTAGTTAGACCCGCAATAAATAAAATGTAATTTGACTTTACTAAGCAATGCCTCGACAATTTAACCACCACTTATTCCAACGAATCATGAGAAGTCCCATCGATCCGATCGATTATTAGGCATATGGCAAACATTCACATACAGACACACTACGTATATCTAAAACACTTTGTTTTGTCTGCACCTGTATTTACCTTGACCTACGTTGTCAAGTGAATTCATGCTGATTGGTTTCCTCAGATTCCTCACTGCGCTGGGTTTGTTTGATCAATGTTTTCCATCTACACTGTTTCCTGGACTGGTTGTCATTTCAACCGTTATAATTCACTTCTTAATAACCCAAATTTCTGTGGGTTCGATATTGATGTCTTCGGCATTTGGGTTGCTTCTAGCATTGTGCCAGATTGGAGTAGTATTCTGAATACCATCCAAGAATTCATGAATGATAAACTTTCGGATATAGGCACCATCCCTATATGCGTCGGTAGTTTGGTACTTGAAAAAATATAAAAACAGGAGAATTCAAATTAACTAATGGTGTACCAAAATATTCATTTGCATGCATTTCCATTACACACACCCCACGACCGGTTTCGTGCTGTTTGCACTCATCAGGTAGGGACAATAAGATCAGGATCCGCATGCGCTTGAAACAGTGGAGGATTGGTAAACAAGTAGCGCCACTGTTGGATAAGGCTGGTACGACGGTACTAACAGTGTGTTGCACACAGTTACCCTAATTGTACATGCTCCAATATCCAAAAAAGATTCGGTCAGTAATTTGATTATCACCATACCATATGATTATCACCAGATAATCTGGTTATCTATATCCACAGATGTATCATCTCATGGAATCTCGACAAGAGCATGACGATTATATTACGTAATGTACTTCCATCAATCTGTTTGTATTCTTTTAACAGAGTGGTGACTTGTACAGCGGCTATTTGGTTTTGCTGATAAACCCGGAACTGCGGTCTCCGTTGAAGGATCTATTGTTTCACTTTACGTGCAAGATAAAGAATGATTTCGCACAACAAATGCCTGGCCGAATTTCAGAGAGGTGAGTTTGTGGCGAGTAATTGTTTTATTCAATGTAATGTGAACTCATCCTAGTTCTAAGGACATCGGTACGCCGTTCTTTTTCTGGGGTATTGCTCTTTACCCTGCTCGATACAGTCATCTACACGGAGTAACGTTGAGTGACACTGAATAATTTAATGAGGATGCTGTTAGAATCGCTCAAACGAGAGTTTGTTATTTTGTTAATAGTTACAATGTGAATAACTTGTCACTTTAAAATAAGCTAGTTGCGTCATAGATACTTAAACAGTACGATTGAGTATGTGAGAACATGAATTGCATTCGATGAACGCGATCGTAACCAGTCATTATATTTTAACGAATTCAGAGGTTTGAGTGTACAAAACTCAAAATACATTGTCAGTTGGCCGAATGCACATATAACAAAGAATTAGATAAGATGTTATTCACTATTTTCGGGCGCATGTATTTCTTGGTTTTGCAAGAATATTGTCGCTTATTTCGATGGCTCCTTCTCACGCGTTAGGCCATGTGGTGGTGCTATGTATCTTAACTTTAAGCTCTCATTCGGTACTCAGTACTATTGCTCTCATACGCGTTGAATGCCGCGCGCCGGATTCAAATTAGTTTGATCTGTTAGAAGAGTAAGATTAAGCTCCACATATTTCCTGAGTTTCACACATAAAACAGGCAAATCCATTGTGTGAGAATCCTGAAACATTCTGTAATTCTCATATTTACAGTGTTCTGGGAATATCCCACAATTATTAGTTAAAATGTTGGTACCTAAGCTCTCTTTCAATGTATACTCGTAAAATTGGGAACAGACATCCTGCTATATCATAAGCAGGATCGATTTCTTTCATGAACCCATTTATTTGAGTAAATTGTTGGCAAACAGATTTTTTTCGTTAAAAGAGTGTTTCGTAAGTGAGTGATGTTGTTGAATATGACTCTATTCAATATATATATTGAGCTCATTTGAGTGGTTATTCTATATATAATTATTCAGGCTTGGTTGTTCTTATGTCATTAACGCAAAACATTAGACCTGGGCATGTATTTACCAATAAAAAATTGGATATCAGCTGTCATGACCATGACAACAAACCAAGAAGCGAAAAGAAACCGAATGGTCGGCCGATGAATCAGAGCACTTGACGATTATGATCACTTCGAAAGATGTCATGATGACGATTCTTTCTAGGTTTATGACGAAAGTTTCTAACTCTCTGTAATATTTTCTCATGGTCCTCTGACAGGTTCTTTTGTAATCACAGAATACGGTAATTTGTCTTTACCGTGTCACGTATAATTACCAATTTGTTCGGCTTAATTTCCGCTGTGATAAAACATATGGAGCCATACCGAATTTTATTGTACCTTTTCAAAGCCAGTCCAGTAATAGTGAAAGTATGTTCGGGGTGGTATACTATTGGAGTCTGGGGGCCCCTTTTTGCGTGACTCTGTTTCTCCATGTTTACCAAATCTGACCTGGATACTAACAACAGCAGAAGCTGCTGTGTTTTATTGATTGATATTAGGGTTCAATTTCTAACCAATCAACGTTTCGGGCAGTTTTATTCGATTGGAGCAGAGCCTCCTAAGAACAGCATTCACCCGCTAAGTAAAATCTCATCAACAGTACTAATTCGTGCAACTGAAACCGGAAAGGAGCGCTATTTCAATGACCTCCGATAGAATTACAATTATAAATCCTTCAAATGCGAGCTGTCATTTATTTAATTTAAATAATGTGAACCTTGAGATCAGTTTAAGTTTACCTCCGGAAATAATAGGTATAAAACTGTCATAGTTTACCCTATTCAAAAATATTCTTTAGGGTTCCTCAAACATTATTTGATTTAAAATGTTGTTAATGCTTTCGAGAAAGCAAAAGCTTTAGACATTATGTAATATCGCACTTTTGTCTCCAACATGTTTTTCGTAATATCTATGATTAAGCTGTACGTATCACATCAAATGAACCGAACTAGCTGTTGGCATTCATGTATTGATGTCTTCCACACTCACTTGTGCTATACTGATACGACAATAGAATATAGAATATAATATTAGTTATAATATAATATAACATATGAATATTTGCCAAAGTTTATTATGAATTCCCTAAATTGAAATTGCTTTCAAGAGAAGCGTGTCCCCTTTTCTATGATCAACATATTCGCGAGTGCTCCCCTAACCACCCACTTTATAAAGACGTCAATACATCGATGACATAGACATCGGTTCGTTCATTCGTTTTTTAGAAACAACATGACGATCAGAAGGATGCTGGTTATCATTAACTCGCCAAAGTGCATGTCATCGTCTTATTCGTTGAGGAGGCGATGCATGCTGTGGTAAACTTTATCGATTAAAACCAAATTTAAATTTACGTAGTGGATTTCTCAAGTTCAAAGGTGTCACCAACAACTATTATTGCGCTCAGCAATCGATTGGAATATGTTTAGGATCGATCGTGTATTCATAATGCAAGGAAATTTGAGTGAAATCGGTTAGAGTAGATTTTGGGTAACGTTTCACTTCTGACACAGAAGCTTCGTCAGACTAAGGGTGATAGTCAGGACAGGGAACATGATTCAGTAGTAGTCAACCCACCACCACTGATTTGACCTTAACGCTAAACGGCCTATGGTACGCCTAACGTGTGTCACATCTCGTGGGAATGACCAGAATCAGTGGTCGATTTTCCTCATTGTGTGTATCCACGTCAATCTGATACAAGTGAACACGGTCAAGGTCAGTTGACACAACTGCCCACATACGTAAAAGTACATAACTAACGTGTCTAAGCTATTTTTGAAGAAAAACAAAAAAAACTAATTAACTAGTAGGTATAAGGTGAATAAAAACTATTTACTTTCGCATCAGTGCCAAGCGCCAGATTGTGTTCACTTGTATCAGAATGATGTGGATACACACTGTGAGGAAAATGGACCACTGATCCCGGTCAAGTTCAGTTGACACAGCTGCCCACATTCGTAAAAGTACATAATAACGGGTCTAAGCTATTTTTGAAGAAAAACAAAAAACTCATTAACTAGTAGGTATAAGGTGAATAAAAACTATTTACTTTCGCATCAGTGCCAAGCGCCAGATTGTGTTCACTTGTATCAGAATAATGTGGATACAAACTGTGAGGAAAATGGACCACTGATCCCGGTCAAGTTCAGTTGACACAGCTGCCCACATACGTAAAAGTACATCACTAACGGGCCTAAGCTATTTTTGAAGAAAAACAAAAAACTAATTAACTAGTAGGTATAAGGTGAATAAAAACTATCTACTTTCGCATCAGTGCCAAGCGCCAGATTGTGTTCACTTGTATCAGAATGATGTGGATACAAACTGTGAGGAAAATGGACCAGTGATCCCGGTCAAGGTCAGTTGACACAGCTGCCCACATACGTAAAAGTACATAACTAACGTGTCTAAGCTATTTTTGAAGAAAAACAAAAAAACTAATTAACTAGTAGGTATAAGGTGAATAAAAACTATTTACTTTCGCATCAGTGCCAAGCGCCAGATTGTGTTCACTTGTATCAGAATGATGTGGATACAAACTGTGAGGATAATGGACCACTGATCCCGGTCAAGGTCAATTGACACAGCTGCACACATACGTAAAAGTACATCACTAACGGGCCTAAGCTATTTTTGAAGAAAAACAAAACTAATTAACTAGTAGGTATAAGGTGAATAAAAACTATTTACTTTCGCATCAGTGCCAAGCGCCAGATTGTGTTCACTTGTATTAGAATGATGTGGATACATACTGTGAGGAAAATGGACCAGTGATCCCGGTCAAGGTCAGTTGACACAGCTGCCCACATACGTAAAAGTACATCACTAACGGGCCTAAGCTATTTTTGAAGAAAAACAAAAAACTAATTAACTAGTAGGTATAAGGTGAATAAAAACTATTTACTTTCGCATCAGTGCCAAGCGCCAGATTGTGTTAACTTGTATCAGAATGATGTGGATACACACTGTGAGGAAAATGGACCACTGATCCCGGTCAAGGTCAGTTGACACAGCTGCCCACATACGTAATAGTAAATAACTAACGTGCCTAAGCTATTTTTGAAGACAAACAAAAAACTAATCAACTAGTAGGTATAAGGTAAATAAAAACTATTTACTTTCGCATCAGTGCCAAGCGCCATATTTTGTTCACTTGTATCAGAATAATGTGGATACATACTGTGAGGAAAATGGACCACCGATCCTGGACACAGCATAGACGTACTATAGGCTGTATAGCGGTAAGGTCAAATAAGTGGTGAGTGGTTGACGACTACTTAATCATGTTGGCCGTCCCGACTTTCACCCTTGGTCTGACGAAGCTTCTGTGTCAAAAGTTACCCAAAAACTACTCTAACCGATTGCACTATAATTTCCCTGCATTATTATTGCTCTCCTTACTTCATTAATAGGTTCACTTAGATACGTCTAAGCCTCAGGGTGTTAGGTAAAAATAAAATTTCATGTGTTAGACTTTTATATGATTATCCAGCAACATTTCCTTTTTTAATTTCTAGTTATTCTGATCGTCAAAAGCGTTTGGCGTTAATCTTTTATTCTCTTATCGAAAATGTTTTGATTGATTTCATTATGATTTTGATTTTTACTGAATTTTGAATCATATCATAGTAAGTCAAAAGAGACACTGCCTATGCAACGTACCGGAATTTATCAAAATGCTTATCTGAATCAAATTTTCGATAACAACGCATCGTATTACCTCGAATGATGTATTGGTTTGCTATTGAAATATTATTTGTTATTTAATGTAATAATTTTTGCTTTGATGTGTTTTTCATAATGGTATTTTGCTCTGACTCGTTTTGAAGCACTGCCGCTAAAACGATCTGGCTTTTCGCCTCATAATTTGGGAACACTGAGTTCGTAGCGGACTAGCGTCTCTAAACAAATTCATCATAAAAACATTTCCTTTCTCTCATCTTTTACTTTATTCTATTAAAACCTGAGAGATTTCGACAAGTGACTATCGATTCTCTACGTCTCCAGATCATCGTTATTGATCGCGATTTAAATTAATGGGACTGGGATACATTGTGTAATGAATGAGTGAAAAAGCGAAGGAAAATTTAGCACTTGCCAAAAACAGTTATTTTCATGACCGACGTGTTACCACATTCTTTAGAATTACATACAACTGAGTGCTTCTAGCTGTTTGTCTGATAGGGTTTAGGCAATGAGATTATAGTCACGGATACTGGAAAGACAGGAAAATATTATAGGCATAGTTATATTTTAAAGCCACTGTGTGTCGGTCGGCCATCAAAGTTTAGTTGTGCAAAACTGATTTCAAAATATGACTTTGTTGGGTACTTCTGTTTCACAATCTGCGAGTAGACAACAGTAAACTTGTGTAATGTCGAATATTCTAGTATGAAAGCTGTACATTTTTCTTTCTGCTTATATGTCTAGTTAAAAATAACTTGACAGAATATTGGCTGCGCTCCTAAAATTTGGCACGCTTCCTGATTCAAGGCCCGTGTTTTTATACGTACATTAAATCTCGCGCTCGATGAATAATCACTCATAAAAACAGATTTTCCTGCATTAGCATCACATACTACGACTGCATGATGAATGCAATGTTTAACTTTCTGTCATTTAACAAAAATAGACGTCACGCGACAATTCTCGCACGGCAATAGTCTAAAACGGGACAATTAGACAAATGGCTAATCAAATTCATGACTGACTACATTTGCTTAGATGTTTCTTGTTGCTCAAATGCTCAGCAGGAAGAAAACTAATAGTTTATAGACAAGATTCAAAATTATCGTTATTAGGTTGAACGCAGTTCTTTTTCCTACAAGCGTTATATAATTGGATTGTTTAATCAATGTTAATCTTGAAAAATAGAGTTTGTAATGAATCGCTCAACGCGAACTTCATTGCAAACGTTTTGCTTCTGAAACATTAGCTTCGGGTTACCAAGTGTCTGCACAAACTGAGATCAGGTTTGAAATTGAATTCAACTGGCTGAACCCAAGCTGGCTAAGTATTGTGCAGGACACAAAGGGGTGCTTAGCTTGTCAACATAAGCAGGCGAGATTGAGATGAATTGACGCCCTACAACCTCTACATGCTGAATAATCCCTTAATTGTGGCAAGTGTGAATGACATCCGCTGACAGATTAGCTTCATTGCGTAATCCGTGCGCGCACTGAGGGTCAAGCTCGTTAACGTGTAAACATTAACGCTGCAGAACCAAACGCCAGATATGGGAGTTATCAGCCCTGTTGGTTTTGTTTACCGCATTCTTACCAGCCTTTGATATCTCAACCGCTTATTCTGCGTTATCACTTCTACGTTATTGAGATCAACGTTATGGCCCGTGTCCGGCATTTGTTCAGCAAGGGAAGAATTTCTGATCAGTGATATCCACTGGAATTGCCAGGCTGCTTAACTATTCGCTTTTGTGTTCGTTACTCCTATTACTGAGTTCTCAGGAATTTTGTCTGATATATTCTCTCGAACATCCCTTGCATTTGATTTTATATATGCAATTGTGTGCCCAGCCTAAGGATGTCCAATCCTTGAGACGCGTTAAGAAGAATTCGAGCGTTTCACCTCTTTTATACGTTACTCGTATTCTACTTATTTCCTCAGCTGGGTTCTTGACGTTAGTTATAGAAACTTTTGCAAGCCAAACGTTTTCTGTTCCCTTGCTGGCTATTTTACACGTTTCATTTACAGTTTAGCTAGGCTTTTAGGGTAACCATGATCTGCAAGCTGACAACTAACTTCTTGAGGTGTTCGCTTTTTATCGTTTACATCGATGCACAAGTGTTCAACTTTGTACAAAAGCAACTTCGCAACTAAATTAAATAAGATACGTAGTTTTTATATCGCCATTGTACTTTCGCACCAGACAGTCCGAGGATAGAAGTGCCACTTATATTGACTCGATTTTCTTTTTAACTCGAATTTTAGAATCCAAGTTGTTGAGTTAACTATGAAATGTTTCTAATCAGTCGCGTTTTATGACGACGAATGTATTATCGACATAGCGGCAACACTCATTGTTCATGAATATGCTTCCCGATCGATTACAAACATGTTACACTACAATGTAAGTCTTGTTTAATATTCCGTTAAATTTTCATTGTACACAGATTGGCGTTTCACCTATCTCATTTCGACCAATCAAATTCAAATTTGTGAAATCGATTATTATTATTATGTATAGTCCAGTCTATTAGACGAATACGATGTGCACATCTAGAATGGAGTGCTGATTTAATAATTACTTGCTCGTTGTTAATAATTACAGATTCGTTGAAATTTAATGACCGTATAACCCTTAGCCCTAAACTATTCATTGAATACATCTATAGTTGATAACAGCATTGATTCAGATTTTTAATATCCGCAACTTATTTTTGCATTTTTTGATATGTTCGACATGACCAGATTTTGAAAAATACTTGAGCTATTGCTTGTTACAATGAAAAATGTTTCTTTTTGCTCCAAGAATAATTCATACCGCTCAGATGCACCGAATTTAGGGATCGAATTTTTCGCCTCGGTGAATTTTGACTATGCACATGAGATCAAGTCAGGCAAATAATAAAAAAGTATTTTTGAAGATTAATTTTTGAAAAAAATGTTGACAATTTTCAGGAATGTTTTAAGAGCGGGAACCCAGTGTGAACAAATCACAAGGATAAGTGAAATTTTTAAGACATCTTTTAATGGCTTCATTATAATATGATTAAGATCCCTGTGGAACATTTCGAAGTTGTGATGGGAGATGTAAAATAATTATTTTGGGAAATTTACATTTTATAATGATCAGTTCCCTTCAAGTCAACATCTAACTTTGAGTTATACAATTTTTCAAGCAAATTCTATTAAATTTAATATTGAGCGAGAAACGTTCTAGGATAAGCATAGGTGTAGCTCAACAGATTATCCTTGTTGATTGTTGTGTGTTGATTTTAGGATTGGTTTGTCGCATGAGGCAGTCTAAAAAGTCATGCTATGTTATTCGTGGCAGGAATTTTCAGGTAGATTACATAACACATCTGTGGAATGTTATTTTCATTTTCAGTTCATCTTTCCAATTGTACCATACAAGCAGCAGTATCTAATCGTTTATATCTATGATATTTGTGAAAGTATTCTCAAATATATTGCATATGCGTAGTTGCTAGCCTTGGGGGTATGTAAGCCAATCGTCAAACCGTTATTCCATTTATAATGGCTTCTCAATGTACAAAAAATGTTTTATAAATCAGGTAAGGTTCACACGACCAAGCTGTGTGCCCAAACTCATGTAGATTAGGTTAGACTCACGTTTATGAACATAAACGATCTCTTGCATGTACTTCCATTCCACACCACGATCGGTTTCGTGCTGTTTTCACTTATCAGGATCCGCATGCCCTGAAACAGCGGAGGATTAGTACACAAGCTGAGCTTTTAAGTAATCTTTGGGTAATGGTGGCATAAACAACCTGTTCAATCTCATGTACTAGAATACATGCAGATGGAATTGAACCCGCGATCATGACCAAATTATTTTCATTCGCGTTTATTACCATCACACACACACACACCATTTAAAACATTTGCATTGCCACTTCTGAGTGAACTTAAATTATCGGAAATCGATAATTAGAAGATGATGTCTGCATGAATGAATGTAGAAAGTGAAGCACACAAGTAATACAAATGTGTTATTTATAAGGTTCTTCGTATTACAAACCAGCAGTTTCAGAAACTGGGTGAGATGCCAAACAACTATTACGTTTAGACCGTGTTCACAATTGAACGGTTGTAATAATAAAAAGGGTGATTAAAGTAATCTTGTTTGTAAAAGAAGTTGCGCTCGTGTGTGTGATGGAAGTGCATGCAAATGAGCAGTTTTAAACTTGTGGGAAGTTTGATCGTGCCGATATTGTGCAGCAATGTCTTAAACTTGTATTTTGATTCACTATTCTTGCTCTATTTTGAGCTCCGCTGAATATGAAACAGGCCTTTTGCTGATCATAGCTGGAAGCCGTTAGTAGTAAGTTCAGGGATTGTAAGCAATGCAAAATCTGAGGTAACGATTGAAAGAATGATGCTGTCAATGAAGTTGGTAGTGTAGACCACTTCGCAATCTGACGTTCGATTTAGCTATGGATATACATTAATTTGCCATACAGTGTGATCAAATGTGCATTGTATTTGAAACCTGATTCCAGTTCTTAAATACATGCTTAATTGGACAACACCTATATCCGAAGTGATATGTTTCATTAGTCCACCGTGTGCGTTTCTGAAAACGTGACCTAGGATTCAAAAGAAATCAATACAATACAATAAAATACAATCAATGCAATACAATACAATCAATACATATATATATATACCATATGGGGCATAAAATACACACGCCTTTACCAGTTTCTCTTTGTTTCCATGCATTAGCTATGGATAGTTTTTATCAGGGGGTCACATTCCTTGAAACTGTGGAGAAATGGTAAACAATTCTTGTGATGCATGCAAAACATGAATTTTGTATTCAAGTTCATGGTTGAACTCTGGCCACCTGTGTGTGGGCATATTTGATTATACAGTACCAACCTTACCGAACAGTGACTTGAAAGCACAACTTCATTACCGTTTCTTCATTAATTCAACACATGCGGATCCTGATGGTACTATGACTCACCTGATTAGTACCAACATTAAGTAACCGGTCCTGGGATGTTGGTGTGTTGTAAATGCATGCAAACACAGAATTTTTGTCCAAGGTCATTGGTTTAGTCCCAGTTACATTTGCATTGTTTGTATATCTGATCCAAGAGGTTGGTTGTGACATCTATATCCAACATTGGTTTCAGTGTCCAGGCATCCTTCTCTACCGCCACATTCGAATTATTATCACACAATGCAATTGTTGTGTTCGTCTCTTTACCATTAGTATATTATTTGTCTTCATGTTTGAAACTACATAATTTCTCATTAAATATTTCTGATAATAGCTGCTGCATACCTAATCAGCAAGGACAATTTCACAAAAATGTTAGCGTATTACTGATTTTTTTCAAAAGTAGAAAAAAAATTAAGAACAGCCAACATTCCCCTTTCACGCACCAGACTGTCATAGTCCAGACTTTAAATAATGAAAAATTCATGCGTCACGGTAACACAACTGGCGCAAAATATACATTTCATTGAATTCGAGATATATTCGTCCATGCGGTGTGGTATTTATCGAAATCACTAACCAAACGAAATATCATACCATTTTTTCCATTACCTTATATTCAAGGACGGTAGAAATTAGCAGAGAAGCTGACATGATATCTGTCTCTAAGCTTGGTGATAGTCCGGCTATTTTATTCTCTATTGCACTAAGTAATTGTTATTTGCACTCAGTGTGAAAGAATTTTACTATACAGTCTTTTTATTCGTTATATTTTTTACACTAGAAGACCAATAAAAATAACGACTTTTCATCAAAATGGGATATTTCTGTCTCTGATGAATACAAACAAAACTCAATTGTTTAACTTAGCTCTTAATGTGTTTATATAAACCGTACCACGATGTATCAATTTTTTTATCGATAGGTGGTAATTTGTGTCGTTATCTGTTTTCGCGCGCTGGAACACATTACTAGCTTCGGTTTGTGTCGTTGAGTTGACTTATGTTATGGAGAGAGTCACCAAACTTACTTATCTCAACAGAGAGGCAAGAAATTGAATGAAATGTTGGAGTAAACTGTCACGATCAATCTATCATGCCGCTCACATCTTATAATTTGCACTTCAATAACGGTTTCTTTTTTGTTTGCACTAATCATGTGAAGTCAGCAAGCATAGATAACTTAAGACCATAAGTGGATTTTAGGCAAGATTCAAGTTTCATGATTAAAAGGTCAAAATGGCACGTAGCAAGCTCAGATGTTCGATGGTATAGACCCTTTAGTTTTGTTTGAATAAGAGGTAACATTTAAGACATGTTTGGACTATGGTCAGCTCGTTGGATTTTGGTAAGCAATTCTTGCTCTATGGCTCCCTATTCTGGTGATTATCATTGTTTTGAAGAATTCTGTCATAATGCTCATGTATGACTAGTTCTGCATGCTTCTATGAGGATGACAAATTCAGAACATTTCAGCGATGAATTTTGCATTTAAACTTTTGTCAATATTCCTAACAGCATGCACACCCTACAACGACAGCGCCGCCAATGATTGTTCGATCTGTTGTACAGAATGGGAAATGGTTTTATTCCAAAAGATATACGCTATAGAGCGTTGAAATCAGGATGTCGACCATTGGGCTAACCGCACTCGCGCGTACAAAGACTTTTGCGAAAGAGATATGAAAGCTAAACCTTGGTAAACGTGTATGCCACTGCTAAATAGGATTCTTACAAAGAACCACGATTTTGAAATGGGGTTTTGAGCACCACAAGTTATGAAAGCTCTTTACATTGGCACTACTAGATGGAAAGAAGTTGCTCTTAGCCGCTCAGTTTGAAGGCACTGTGTAAACCATTATCCGCATGCGCTTGGCTGCTGAATGTAGATCATGTAGTCGCCGTGCAACTCCTGTCGATCGGACGACTACTGCCTATCGCTGTGAATTCTGTGGAAAACATCGTTCATCTAAAATCTGACTATTTAGTCATCAGAAATTTGCTTGTGATGTACATCTATGGTCGTCATCGACCGAAGGAGGCCACCAACAATTAATATTCCTATTCTATACGCTTCTATCGAAGAACAATATATACAGTGAAGTTTCTTCATCGAATGTTTTTGGGATCTTCTCAATCTCAATGAATCTCAACGCTTTTATATATGTTTACAGATCCCAATTTCTATCAGTAATGAGAAATCATTTCAAAGATTAGAGAGAAAACCAGCTTTCTAAGCTGAACAAAAGATTCATAATCGAACAATTTAGATAAAATTTCTATCTAGGCCATTTGTTCATTTTCCTTTCTAAATAAGCATTAGGGGTTTCTCAGACGATCTTTATTAATTTCCGTGTCAGCAGGATTTATTTCAGAAAATTCAAATTTCACACTGAAAGATGATCACACTAGCTTCGTAAGTGCTCATTTCTCCGGTGTCAGGCTGTTGACCGTTATCAAATTAAGACAGAAAGATTAGGTTCTGAGCTTTGAAACAGTGGAGTAGGAATGAACGAAGTTATATCTATATATATCTATCCTTAATCACATTGCACATCAAACCCTTGGTTACGCTTGATTGCATCTAAAAAAGGAAACATGTTTTGCATGCTATTCAAATATAAGTTTGTTTACCACTTATCCACTGTTTCAAGGTTAACTGAACCTGATCTTACTGTATCAGACCTGATGACGACAAACAGCCAGAAAACGGTTGTGGTGTCGGGAATGTTAGCAACACCATTATTTGATAAGCAAGGTTATACTTGAATGCCACTGTTATATATGGTTCGTACAACGAACCACGGTGTTCAAACACAAAATCAGATATTGATTCTTGGTCAAGTACTCGAGGCGCTTATGGATGACCAAATTAATGTGTGTAAGGGATGGGGATGTGAGCAACACATTAATTTGGTCAACCATAATTTGATGTTTTGAATCATTTGACATCTACATTTTTCATTCAATCCATCAATCATCATTCAAATTTCAGACAAAATGCATAAAAAGACGTGACGATACTTCAGACAATCTTGCTACACAAATTTCTTTCTCTTTTTTTCTCTCTTATTCTCCAATTTTATATTGCGACTGCGAAATTTACATTGTTTCTCTTCAATGTGATTAGATTGAACAATTCCGTTTACAATCCTACGCCACAGCGCTACGGCAACCAGGATATTATGTCGCCACTTCTTAGTTATTTGTGTTCGATAGGTTGCGTTTAATTCTATTTCTATCTTGCTGCGACCGAACCACAGCGGAAGCTCTCTGTCTGTACGACGTCCGCCTTTCATGTTTGCCGAGAGTAGGGCAAAAATTGCTGCGTTGTGAAACTTCCAGTGAACATGAAAGACTGTTCGTTGAACATGTTAATCTGTAACGCAGTTTCAAACAATTTATCCCATTATTCGTCCGCTAATATTTGTGAACTGTAATTGTGAGTGAGACGGAAAACTAAATTTGCAATGAAAACGTTTAAGCCACATTGGTGTTGTAAGTATTGTTTAAGATTCCGGTGCGTGTATATAGTGGTACAGCGGATAGTTTATCTTTCATATACACGTCCCGGGTTCAAACCCGCGCCTGGAATCAGTACTCAACCGGAATTCACAATCACCCCCGTGAAAATAAAAAGCCTACCAGCATTCACAGTTATTTCACTTGTGCATCTTCGGGTAAAGAAACTTGGATATTATGTACGGTTCAATAAAATAGGCTTCCTAGCCAATGGTTTCCAAATAAGTCCGACCAAGGACTGGTTGCAACTCTCACTAATCGATAGTGGAATCAAACTGTCCTAACAGATTGTCACTGCCATATTCAAGATTCAAGGTTCAAGAATTTATGGTCACAAAAAGCACATAGCTTCACAATTACCATATCATAGTAAATATGCGTTCAATAAGAGGTATAAAAAAATAATTATACGATGTCACTGGAGTCAAGTAATACGCTTACCTTGAGTCAATACACAGGCATCGTGGAATCGTTATGTAACAAATAAGTGTCCAAGGTTCGAGGGAGAGGTGATAATTGCTTCGGGAAGGGCATTTTACAGGAAACAGACACGTACCGCATAGAAAAATCGGCGACAGTTAGTACGGGAATGGGGAATTTGTAGTGCCGCTGAGTGGCTACGTGTAATTCCTGATTCATGGTATTTGAACAAATGTTTGAGTGGTTGATCTGGAGTATTCAATATTTTGTAAGTAGGTAGATTTCATGCGGTTACTGCCATGACACCTGCTGTGAACCTAATTTGTTAAAATTTCGCTTGATTGCATTGAGTGATAAGATGTCGTTCATGAACATCTTTCCATTCATCATAGCTCTTGGTCACGCAATACGAACACACTAACCCCGGTACACGGTGGACACTCTTCGGCCGATATCAGTAAAAACACTCAACACCTGCCCTGGACCACGACAGAGATTCTCATGGAGATACGCAATATGACTAACCATGCAATAGAGATGGTGTTTCTCGGAACGCCCTTTCGAATACACGCACGGCTTGATGAACGTTCAGGTTAGTTGCTAGGCTATCTACTTTATTGATTGACGGCCCGTTTAATGAAAGCGAGTTTTGGATTTTGAAACAGATAAATGAAACCATGAGTGGAACCGTGGATTTCGCCGCAACCTTGCTATATTTAGTATATTTTATTATAGAATACAAATGTTGCTAATATGCTACATGTTGTAAACTATTTTTAGTGGCAAAATAAAATTGATAATGAAACATCTCAAGGGCTTGTACGTCACTTCTATTTTGAGCTGAAATCCAAATTTGCTTCAGAATATTGAGGAAAAGGTTAACTTTAGTAATTTGGCATTGATCGAGAAACGGTAGTTGCTACCTGTACAACTTTATACAGCGTTGGCTTCTTAGTTCAAACTCTGTTTAATATCTCACTACTATTTGCAAGCAGCATCTGTTGCAATGTCTCTACTTGTTGAGTGCAAGTAGTACGATTCACACAGTTGCAGATACGATAGGGTATGCTATTGTTGCCTCATACGGTCGAAGTTAACCGTAGATTAACAGTACAAGCTCACAAAGAGCTCATAATTCACACCATTTCATAGGACTATATGGAAACAATAATCTGGTCTACTTTGTTCGCTGTGATATAAGCGATCTGTGGCGTTTGCGAATTGTCGGCGTTCAACAAAGTTCGTACTGGGAGAAATCACATAACTGTACCTCATTGTCCAAAGTAAAGTGTTGCTCACATCCCCATCCCTTACACACGACTACCGGTTTATGGCTGTTTTCCGTCGTCAGGTGGAGAAAGTAAGATCGGGTTCAGTGAGTCTTGAAACAGTAGATTACTGGTAAACAAGGTTAGACTTGTATGCCAACTGTTATATAGGGTTCGTACAACGAACCAGGATGTTCAGACACAGAATCACAAAGTAATTCTTGGTCAAACACTCGAGCCGCTTATGGATGACCAAAGTAATGTGTTGCTCACATCCCCATCCCTCACAAACCACTACCGGTTTCTGGCTGTTTTTCTTCGTCATGTGGAAACTTTAAGATCAGGTTCAGTGAGCCTTGAAACAGTGGTAAAGTGGTAAACAAAGTTATGCTTGTATGCCAACTGTTATATAGGGTTCGTACAACGAACGACGACGTTCATACACAGAATCATAAAGTGATTCTTGGTCAAGCAGCCAGAAATCGGTAGTGGTGTGTAAGGGATGGGGATGTGAGCAACACATTACTTTAGTCATCCATAAGCGCCTCGAGTGCTTGACCAAGAATCACTTTGTGATTCTGTGTCTGAACATCGTGGTTCGTTGTACGAACACTATATAACAGTTGTCATACAAGTATAACCTTGTGTACCTCATTGTGTTAGTGAAACCAGTGCCAAGCGTTGGCCCCAGTTCAAGATAACTGATAAAATGCAGCAGTGAAGAATCATAATTTCACTGTCTACAAGCTATTAGAACCAGATTTATGAGGAGGATGAGGAGAAGATGGAGAAGAATGGCTTTATTTGTGTACACTAATTTCCAGCAATCAAGAAATTTTTTAATGTAGCTATTTAAGCTTCGCAACTCCAAGGATGACAGTATGAATGCAACGTGCATTTACTTGACAACTCCTAAGTTGGTTAAATGCCATTGTATGCACTGAGTGTGTTAAGATAGACAGCCTATATCAGGATCAATTGATGCACACCGCTGCGTGCTGTATAATGACTTTATTATTTGATTTGCGTAGGTGTGATCAAGGCCCGCTGTCCCATTAGCCTACTTGCTTGATCGGCGTACGCTTCAATTTTACCCATACAGAACGGATCGCCGAATTGTAGAGAAGTCTGCCTCATCCACTTTGTTACCCGCATATTTACGCGCCTATTTTTATTTTAACCGTCTCCGCGTTAAGTATTTTCCTTGAAGGATTTACCCCCATTCTATCACCTGTAAGTTATCAGGATCCACACTATGGCCAATATAAAAATCCTGTTTCGCTTGGTCTAAAACCCGGATCACTGATTGATATTTATGGTATTGAGGAGTTGCCATCTGATTCGTATTCGGGGCCCGCGTATTACTGTCTGCTTGATTGTCTGTATGGCATTTGGCACAATCTAAGTGGTGTATGGTTGGCCAGACATTTTCACCTCCGCGCGTGAAACACGTGACCTAATTGGTCGGATCACATTGAACCCGTGCATGGATTTCTGACCAATCATTGCCAATTAAGCGGAGACGTACAACGGTGATCGAGTCACATGACAGGGGGGTTAAAAAGTACATGGGTCGTGACCTTGATCTAAATTCGGCTTGAAGCAATCAATAGTCAATAATCTGAGGCATGATATACATTGATTGTCTACGATGTATAATTTACTCCCAAATAAAGCAACAGAGAAATTTTTAAATTAAACTGTATTAATCACTAAATGTCACCGGGTTATGTGAATCAGGTTACTAATGTGAGAAATGAACGTTCTCATGACCTTGCTCGTTTAAGGATATTCACAGTAATCTGCAATGCATCATTCGACGAGGCTTCGGTGTCTAACAATTTCTACGTCTTACAAGTTCTTTCGAATGCGTTTTGTTATTCATCCTCACACTTATACACCACAAGTGGTCACTGGATGTTTATCGTCATCAGGTTAAGATGATAAGGATAGTTTAAAGTAGCATTGAAAAGGTTGAATGAGTGGTAATCCAAATTAAACTTTGTATGCACTGTTCAATATAGGATTCGTACAACGAACTTGAGTGTTTAAACTAAGTATCTCAAAGTGATTTGTGGTCAAGCACTCAAGAAGCATGCAAACGACCAAAATATTGTGGTGTCCATATATCCATACTACAACTGCTTTTTGGTTGTTTATCAGCAGCTTGATCACTTGACCAGGAATCCCTTTGTGATTCGGTATTTGAATACCATGGTTCGTCCTACTTAGTTCTAATCCCGCAGTATACTTAGTGGTAAAATGAGCAAAAAAGTGGTTTGAAAATAACTGTAAGTATATTTACCTGTCAAGCTGGTGGCATCCAATATCTCGCTTTCTTTTTGGTATTGGCGTATCCATAGAAAAGTGAAAGACGTAAAATACTTACATTCTAATAATGAATATTGTTATCATTAATTGAAATTATTGTAATTAATATGATATTTATTAGTATTATTATTGTCAATATCCAATATTTTCGAGAATCCCATCCCTACCTTGTATTTCAGATGCCTGCATTTAAATCCGAGTAATGTAGTGTTGATCAATATTTAATCGATTTTTTTCATTTACTGTCTCTTTTTCAAACTCGAACACGAATCGACATGGGATGAGCTTAATGCTTGCCCGAATCAGTTAATTAGAGGATTGCATTAGCGTATTAATTACCGTTAAAACGAACCCAGTGATTAGCAAAGTTAAACTTGAATACCACTTTTAAACAGGGTTACTACAAAAAACACGATGTTAGAAAAGTGATTTTTGGTCAAGCATTGGAGGCGCTTCTAAAAAAAATCGTAGTTTTAAGTGTTTGGGATGGAAGCACCACAATATAAAAACCTGTGATTATTTGAATTTGTTTTCCAGGCGCTTTTGTTGCTATGCATGTGGAAAGTTGTTATCTAAATGACATATCAACGCAAGATGGAAATAATGTCAATTCTGAACTAACTGTACTTATTGAAAAGGGGTAAGTCCACACTCATGAAGTTACACATTTTTTAACTTTTTATGGTGAAATTTCAGAAAAAGCTTAGATAAATGATTTTTGATTAGACGAAGTTGGACTTTGAAAACACTGCTTTATAAGCCACGCGCCACGAACTACGATGTTCAAACCCAGAATCACAAAGTGATTCTTGGTCAAGCTCTCGGGGCTCTCACATCATTATTTTTCACATTTCACTGTGACAAGCCTCACAGGCGGGGAATAAAACCCTACATGGAACGACTTCACGCTGAGGCGGTTGACATATCAAAGGCTGGTAAGAATGCTGTCAATAAGGTGGATGAGGCTGATATCTCCACAATCTAGCGTCCGGTCCTGCAGCGGATAAACATTAACGTGCGTAACCCCTAGTGTGCGCACCGATTACGCAATCGCGCATATCTGTCAGCAGATGTCATTCACACCTGCCAAGACTAGAACAATTAAGGGATTATACGGCACGTAGGGGTGGTGGTGCGTCAGTTGATATTGAACGCGCCTGTCCTTCTCAACGAGCAAAGAAACCACAATGGACTGTGCAGTTCTTAACCAGCTTATGATTGGTCAGGTGAATGCAATTTAAGCTTGATCCCTGTTCGTATTGACACCCTTGGTCTGACGAAGCTTCTGTGTCAGAAGCGAAACGTTACCCATAAACTACTCTCACAGATTCATTACAAACTTTATTTTTTTATGATTATGATTCCCCGATCTGTCACAAACATTTTCCATTACATTGCTCACTGAGACTAGTCTTAATGTCAGCACCTGATGACGGCAAACAGCCGGATAACGGTTGGGGGGGTAAGTGCGGGGTTGGTGAGCAACAAAGTACATTAGTCCGTGATTAGTTTTGGGAGTATAACTTAGTCCCAGAATAGTTCTTAAATTTTATCAGCATTCTTTAATATTAATGTACGTTTCGAAGGCAACTATCTTGGCTACAATTATCTACCCTTTCACAACACCAAGTGTTATTTTGTCGTCCCAAATAAAAATTGAATAAAATTATCGTTTAATAGTACGTAACGATGCAAAATTTCAATCAATACACTGATTAAAATGCATATCCAAAGATCGATCGTACGCTACTTTTGTCATTCATCAACACATCGAGCGCTTGACCAGGATTATGTGATTAAACATCAAGGTTCGTTGTACGAACCCTATAAAACAGTGTTTTCGAATTGTAATTGTGATTAACAATTATCCACTGTTTTTGGCCCACTGAAAATGAGCTTACTGTCTCCACTTGATGACGGCAAGCAGACAGAAAGCGGTAGTGATATTCAAGTGCAGGGGATGTGAGCAACATATTACTTTTGTCTACCATAAGCGCCTTGAGTGCTCGACCAAGAATCCCTATGTAACAGAGGCATTCAAGTATACCTTTTATTTATCACTATATCACTGTTTCACGGCTCACTGAACCTAAGCTGACTGTCTCCATTTGATGACCGGAAAAACCAGAAACATCTAGATGTGTGTAAGTGCGGGTGATTTGAGCAACAGACTATTTAGATGTAAAATTGTTTGAAAAATTGTTGTAAGATGAGCTGTGAGCGGTTAACAGCTTTTCCAAGGAGTAAATTCGTATCGCCCTTACAGTTTCTTTCTAATGAAAACGGGGATGTTGTAGTCGGCCTACTTCGAACGAAGTCGACCATGGACGTACATCACAATGGCATGAATTTTCATGTTCTACAGCTTTTTGAATGACTAATCAGTCCGATTCGGAGGGAACAATCCCCCCGAAGCGCTTGCAACGATATTCAGAACTTGGTTGTAGGGCGTTAGTTGCACGCCGACGAGGTGATCTGCGTTTAGCATCCAAGATCTGTATCTGCTCCTCCACAGCTTGCAGACGACGATTTACACAATGCCTCCAATGTGAGCGGTCAAGAGCAAGTTCTTCTCAACTCGAGGGGGCAATGCCAAGAGCTTTCATATCTTTTTTTGCAAACGTCTTTGTACCGCAAATGCGGTCTGCCCAATGGTCGACTTCCTAATTGCAACTCACCATAGAGTAGATCTTTCGGAATACGACCATTATCCATTCTGTAGACATGACCAAGCCACCGCAGGCGGCGCTGTCGTAATAGGATGGACATGCTCTGTAGACCAGCTTTGAAAACGGGGATAAGCACTGACATATTTGAAAGAGATGAATATTAAAAATGTTAATCAACTATCATAAAAAATGGAGTCACCTCATTTATTACCATCTATCGATTTTTTCCAAAATAACATAATTATCTACGAAAATATCAAATGCAATTCTCACCGCGAATTTTTCTGTAACAATGTGCATTGAGCTTATGATACACCCAGAGTATTGTTGTAGCCGCTATAGAGAATTTAGAAAAAAATTTAAAACTTGTAAATTGTCACTTTTCGTCGATCTCGATTACTAAAAAGTAGTGTACCATTGATGCGTCGTGTGAAAACAATGATTGACGAGGCCAGGATCATATAGCATACGTCGGTTTACTATCTGTAAAAACCTTACAAGTTCAAGGTCATTCGTCCCTCTCACGTCCTTGAAGGAAACAAGGACTTAATGTTAAAAAGTTAATATTTTATAACACCACAAGATTTCGGTATGAATGAACATGTGAAAATTATAATAGTATACAAGGGATAAAGAATATCCAATGTTAGGCTCACGAATGATGTTCTTTTGCGTGTGTAAGTCCAATTCCGCTTTAAGTTTTGCCAGACAAGGAGAGTTCACCGCATGTTGGGGTAGGGAATTCCAAAGAAATATAGCACGTATGGCGAAAAAATGGCGCTGACAAGCAATACGGGAACTTGGGACGTAAAGGGATAAGGTATGTCCGCGTGTCACTTTTCCATCATACACATCAAGCAAGTATCATTGTAGATGTCCATCGGCAGACACAATTCTATCGGTCAGAATAATATTGCGTCGTATCTTCCTTTGGCTAAAGTCACATAGACCCAGACGTCACAATCTTTTTCTGTAAGGAACATTGCGAAGACCCTTCACAAACGTTGTTTCTCTGTGATAGATTTTATCAAAGAAGGCAGTATCTTTTCACAGCCAAAAAGCCCAGACCTATATCGCATACTCCATCGTAGGGCGAATGCTTGGTATCATAACCAGTGAGGATCTTCAGAATATTCTTCCAAATATACCTAACAATCTGCTGACCTGTCGATATATATGCTGGCAGTGAACCGTACTCTTCAGGTTTCCACTCATCCATACTCCAAGATCATTTTCCAACGAGCTCCATGTCAAGTTTTCAGTTTTCAACCGATATATCTAAGGAATATTCTTGCCAAGCTGGAGCATCTCAATTTTCCGTATGTTGAATGTCATATCATTCATGGCCGCTCAATTTGACAAGTTGTCCAAATCCGTTTGCAGTTTCTCACAATCATCTGCGAGTATCATCCGCTCCGAGAGGGTTAGTGCTAGCTGCTGCGCTTACCAACGTTATTTTTCGCAACACAGATAGTGTAATACAAAAATTGTTCTCCCCTACATCTAACAGCAAGCAAACTTTTCAGACATGGTTAAAAATTAACAGAAGAGATTGTGTATGTTTAAAGAAGTGGTGCTTTGAAATGGTCAACGCTTGTTCGACGCTATTCGCCTCATACGGTTGTCTATTTTGCACGTTTGGATCTCAGTCATTGTAGAGTACACCTTGATCTCTACATCAGCTTTATAAATCACTTCTTCAAATCTTACGCTGTCCATCTGCTGGATCATTTGCTGGAAACTCTTACGCTGAGTGATCCTTCTGAAAAAATACTAAATGGGTTACATATTTTATACGAAAAATATTCAGTAAACTGCGAGAGCGAGGGCCACGGTGGTACCACGGATATGTTGTTCAACTTTCGATCGAAAAGTCCGGGTTCATATCTCAGCCGGTTACATGATTTGGAAAATGTGCTGACCTCAGTCGCACAACAAAACTCGTTGAGAAACCGTGAGTTTAGTAACATGTTCAATGAGATCAATCATATGGTAGAATGGTTGGGAACGTTATGTCATGTCGGTCGAGAGTAAACCCCATATCCTGTCCTGACGCCCTTTGTTCACAAAGGCTTCGAGAGCACTCGATCCAACATTCAACATGTCACCACCGCGATTCGCACCGACTCGGCAATTACCTCCGGATTCATATCAGAGGTCAACCCTTCCCAAGCCAATTACGTTCGCCAACGAATCCCACAACACAAGAGAACGCTGACCTATCAAATGATTGGATTATGCACACGACAAAGAGCAAAACACCACAATGCTGTTTATATAGGAACCCAAAAATTTTCCTCAACATTTTTGTACCGGTCGTCATTTTGATGTGATTGGTTAATCGAGTTCATACTAACCGGTTGACAACAAGCCCTCACTACGTTGGGTTCGTTTGATCGTTTGCCTCCGAGTATGTTGTCGCCCGAACGGTTCAAATGTAACCCTCCCGAAACCTGAATTCGGGTTCGCATTTGTCCTTGTCGGTCGTTTCGACGCTTGCTTTATGCTGGAGGTTGATGTTGGGCTCATCACCTTAAATCTAGTGATTATAATTTATCGCGAGTGAATTCACGCCTACACAATATCACCTGCGGTATTAAAGGCAGTGTTAAGAACCGGCTATCGGGGCAACAAAGTTGGATAAAGAATTAAAAATAACCTAAGGACTGAACGTCCAACAACAACAACAACATTTCACGCTATGCGTACACCATAAACACCCGAATCAAAAGTTTATCTCTTTATGTGTCATAATATTCTACTAATTCTCTCCAAATACACAGCGGTAAACTTCATAACAAGGTTTTTATGAGCTTTATCCCATTAGAGTATTCCGATACGAACGGGAATTCTACAAAGGCTGAACACAAGCTTAATTTCCATTGGAGCTTAATCAACCTTTGAGCTTTCAACAAAATGGTATTGATCAATTAAAATCTATCCCAAAGGACTGTCAAGCCGTAGTTTGCCGCAATTTTCTAGTAATCACCTCAGCACAAGCTGAAGCAATAGGATGTTTTTGTAGTTTTCGTATTTTAACCTTCCAGAGAAATTGGAAGCTCATGGTGGCCTAACAAAAGCTAATTTCGATTTTACCTGATATTCCTCGCAGTGATCAACATTATTTCGCTTTACAGATGCTTAACTGCCGCGTTTCCAGAGCATTATCGTAAACCGGGATCAACTTCACTGAACTCCAATTTCGGCAGTTCCCCTGATCACACAATCTACGAATCCCCATTTTTCAATCCCTCCTCCGTTGTACAATGCACCGAGCATCTAACCAATCGTACGAAACCACGAAAGGACTATGAAATTTACCGGTTACAAATCAGTTGTGTATTTCGACTGTGTACCGAGAAAGCCTGGTGTACGTGGGTGAGTTCTTTCGCGGGAAATTTTCGGAACTGAACGTGAATTTTTGAATACCTCTGTAGGTGGAGCATTTTTACAATGCTGAGACAAGAATATTCGTCACACCGAACGCGCAAGTGCGGTCGATACCCTCTCATATTTGTCTAGGCCTGGACAACCTGACAGTATCTTAGCCTACGCACAACCTCTGACTGTTCGACACTTTGCCTGGATCAAGCTTGTGGTTTCATACCATACCGGGGATCAGGGTTGAATTGCATTCACGGGACGCTAAGCTTTTATAATAAACAGACAAAATCAGAAACAATTGCTGTACTTCCGGCATACTGTTTAACTCCAAAATATCACCGCCGGCTTACCGGCTTGCCTGCTTACGTGTGCACGCTATTGGGTTATGGACAACTGTTAATTCATTACAAACTTTCATCTCAAGATTACCGTCTCACAATCGGCCTCAAACATACTTGAATATCTTGCTAAATTACATTCTAATCTAAAAGCGAAGGTTCATATTTCGCCCTCCATCAACGCTAATAGGAATTTATCCACCATAGATTGTGCTAGGATGTTGATGATATTTTCCCTACAATGCCCACAAACTTGTTCTGCTGAGTATGGCATGGCTAGGCACATTTTCCCAAAATGTACAACCACAGAATGGATCGAACTCACATCACTCTATCTCCATTCCCCGCAAGCCAACTAACTATTTCACATTATTTATCACTCAAGCTTGGAAATAGAAAGTTAACATTATGGCGACATCTCTCTCTCCAGTGGTTAATGAGGCGCATGGGTGCAACAAATGAACTGAAGTCCCCTTTTATGACTGTCTGTTTTGATGATTCTGCGACCTAACACAATTAGGAAAAATCGATTAAGAGGTTGGCCAAGTAGCGAGTTTTTGGCTGAGATAATTTAATCGGTCGACGAAATTGTTGTCGTTGATTTGACCAAACGAAGAAGGATTTTATAGTCTCAAGTGAGCACGGCCGAGCATTAGACGAAACACGGAAGTTTGGGATGGGGTTTTGAAACATATCGGGGTGTTGATTATCATACGATAAAATCCGCTGGACACAGGAAACAGGTCAAGGGAGTGTTGGAAACTGAAGCTACTTGTTTAGAAAATGCATTAAAAATCGATCAGCTCAAATTCGTTGGAAGCGTGTTAGCGATTGGATACAATTTGATACATCCTTAGGACGCCAAAAATCACGAAATACTCACGAAAAATCAATTGACAAATTAACCCGTTTACATCACTCTGATGGTTGCATGTACGGTCAAAGTGATTCGGCCTATTGATTAGGCACAACCATGAAATGGCATAGTGACGACACATATCAATGAAGGCTTATAAATCGGAATGTGAGTAAGAATTGTGAAATTTAAATTTACATCATGGTATTCAAATCGACAAAATTTATGACCAAAAAGCTGATATAAAACTTGATTGTTGTGCGTAATGTTGATGGTATCTCCCATACGGAGACTACCAAAGCGGTTTCTGGCTGTTAAGCTTCATCAAGTGAAGGTAGTAATACGAGTATAAGCGAGACACCCAACGGAGGATAAGTAATAATTATCGTTATGATTTTTAAGCGATATTTGGAGAATAAGTTGTTTATATTTTTGACTACCCATCCGTGCCAAGCCCGTCAAACTATTCACAAAGTTGATCACGACGGTCCATAATGGAAGCACTGGATTCGAGTTTCGCTCTTATTTGAGCTCATCAGCAGTGCATATCCTCCGCTTCGGGGGTAGGATTCGAACCCCCGACTATCACCAATGTAGTCCCATGCCTTAACGACTTGGGCTACCGTCCACCGTTAGACCGATCGCAATTAAGCGTTTATGAACGGTTCTCCAGACTGGTACATTTGAGTAGCTTTGTTTGCCCGACCAGTTCAGAAGGAGCCAGCAATATCTATTGTGGTCGCCCAACCGAACAGATCTCCACGTCAGGTCTTCCCATCAGATACGGTGTAAGCTAACACCGATTAGATCTGATGGGCATTGTTGTTTAAGCGGTTTTGGAGAATATGTTGTTTATGTTTGTGACTACTCATCCGTGCCAAGCCCATCAAACTATTCACAAAGTTAATCACGACGGTCCATAATGGAAGCACTGGACTCGAGTTTCGCTCTTATTTGAGCTCATCAGCAGTGCATATCCTCCGCTTCGGGAGTAGGATTCGAACCCCCGACCATCACCATTTTAGTTGTGATTAGAATCCACTGTTCAATGTATTTCTAGATTAAGCAATCTAGATACTTTAAATGAGGAATGCATAGTTTTGATCAAACAATCTACACTTACGCTACACGATGGGTTTCTCTGTGGATTTTCAAGAAACATTTCCTGTTATGTGCATTTTGTGAGTTTTTATTTTATGAACAGTTAGACATGCGAAAATAAGGCCAAGTGTTGTGTATAATATAGAACAGGCTCGTGGATGCTATACTTATCCACAAAGTTTTATGCTTAGTACTCGACCTGGGATTTTATGAGCGAGAAACGAAAAACAAAATCAAGTGATAATTAGTCGATAAATTTAGAGTGACGATTTTAATATTACTCTACGTATTACAGACACGAGTAAAATAAAATAGAGCTGAGAAAGTCAATAAAATGGAGGAAGAGCAAACAAGCGAATAAGCGCATTTCGGGGATTTGCCAAAGAAGATAAACACTGTGAGATCACTTTCCGTGGACCGTTTTTGATGAATGAAATAGAAAACAAAGAGATGTGTTGCTCACATCCACCGAAATTACAATGTTTCAAGTCTCACGGAACCTAATCTTATTGTCTTCACCTGTTGTGGAGTGTAATTTCGGGGGGTATGAGCAACACATCTCTCTGGTCATCCATAAGTGCCTTGCGTGCTTGACCACGTATCACTATGTGATTCTGTGTTTGAACATCGTGGTTCGTTTTACGAACCCTATGCAACAGTGGCATTCAAGTATACACTTGAAATAGAAAGCACTTGAAACATATGAAGCAAACAATAATAGAAAAATAATGATTACTTGTGAGTAGTTAAAACAAAATATTTGGGTCCCATAGACCGGTTATAAAGGTAGCAGGCTTTTGCAGTAGTACAACTGATGGCATTCACATTCAACCGATAGGAATCATACTATGGATTAATGATTTGCCTTTGAGAGTTAGCTCAGTGAGAAAACATTAAGTCCAAAGCGTATGTGTTACTAAACAACTAGCTCAAAATCAAATGTACTATATCTGAAGAAGAAGATGATGACGATGAAGAAGAAGAAAACAGGTTGATTCGTTTAAAAAAAAATCAGCAAATAAAGTTAATTTAACCGCGCAAATGTTGTGAATACGGATAATGAATATGAGAGAAACGTCAAAGTATAATGGGGAATTTCAAAATTGTCAGTCGCAATCCAATATGAAACAGCTTCCGTTTCGTCGACCATTGGCAACAAACGTTGTGATGGAAGTTGACGACTATTTCAGGCTGCACGATTTTTGACAATCATGTTGTTTGATGGAAAGAAAGTATGCAGTAAATCGGTTAGAGCAGGTTTGTTGGTAACGCTAAGCTTCCGAACACAGAAGCTTTGTCAGATCAAGGATATCGGTGCGAACAGTTTACGGTTTAAATGGCATTTTCTTGACCAATCCTGAGTTCTCTAAGATAGGCAGGCAAGGTCAAGACAATTAATCACCCCCTAAATGCTGTGTTAATCCCTAACTTGTTTATTTTGTGTGCAGGTGCGAACAGCGTAATCCATGTGCACATTAGGTGTTTTCCACGTTAATCCTTATCCGCTGCAAAACCGAACGCCAGATTACTGAGATATCCGCTCCATCCTTCATGTTCCACCCGCTCTAACTGATTCATTGCAAACTTTCGTTTCATGATTGTGGACTCGCGATCGGTCTCGAAAATTTTCAAATATTTTGTTGTTTCAGTTTTCATTTGAAATTCCTCCGATCGGCGAAGCGTAATCGAAGAGTCTAGAATAATATGCACGTCATTTGAAGCATTCGGGACGTAAAATGACGTTTGTTTACATTGAAACATGTTAAAAAGTTTCAAATACAAAAGAGTTCCGTTATGACTGAATGAATTTTAAGCACTTCCGATTTAACGTTTTTAAGGCCAATGTTTTTCAATTATTATACAAATTGAAGCCATGTATACTGTTGCGTGTCGTAACGGATTTACTACTACTAATTTAGCGGCACTGCTAATTATTTTTAAATTTCTACGATTCCACGAGTGGTTTTGTTAATTAAAACTGTGCATCCACTGTTGGTTTAAGTTAATCACATGAATATGAACTTCACGTTTTGGTGAGAAAGCGCACAAACGTGTTACGCACAAACGCACAAACCGTGTTACCATGACTGTGGTAGACGTAAATGTGCGGTCGTACAACCCACCAAATCAATCAGCCAATCAGCATGAAGATGGTTGTTAATATTAACTTTTGTATGCGCATGGCGTGGCCGAGCTCGTGGCGCAACGGTAGCGCGTCTGACTCCAGATCAGAAGGCTGCGTGTTCGAATCACGTCGGGCTCACGTATTTTCTACATTTTTTATTAATCAATATCAGGTTAGAATCATCATGTTACTATATTAATTTTCGGATGAGAAGTTGTATTTGGAGGCTGTCAGTACTTTTTCATTTAAAAGTAATTCCAATTGAGTGATATGTTTTAGCGGAAGCATCTGATCATGACATCCTTATTAGCTTTGAGAGTATGGTGTAGCTTGTAGTGTTACGCACAAATCCATTATGTCTTCATTTGTCAGCCACACAGCGATATTTTCAAACAGCGCAAAATGTGCAGCGCCTCTGTAGCGGTTGATGTAGCGGAGATTTCAGTACTAACAGCGCACGCCTTCTGATTATTGTACCCAAAAACCGGAACACACTTCACAACGTAACAAGGCATAAAAATCCAAAATAATCTCAAACGATAGACTTGTCCCAAAACAGAACACGTGAGCGGCGTGAATAATATATTCAAATTGTGTACATAGTTACAAGTATGCATTATAACAAACAAACAATGACGAAATATGTACGATTCTTCTTGTTCTTCTTGATAGACGATAGAGGGTCAAGCCCTTGTAAGACGCATCTTTTTCTATCAGCAACCTAGTCCACCAGAACCTCAGTTGAAGAAATCCTGTCCAGTGTTGTACGGCTTCGCCGTGATTACAGTCAGTGCATTATCCACTAGTTGCCTGAATTGTTTTTCTCATCTTGCTGCAATAACCTCTTCCGGAAGCGCACTCCACAAGTTAACAATTCTTGTTGAGTGCATGAATCTTTGTGTTAGGCACAGTGTCCTTCGCTTTTGAAGCTTTAGAGCATGGCCACGGGTTCTTGTGCCCGCCACGAGACGGATAAATTCGCGCAGCTCGTCAACATAAGCCCCCAGTAATATGCGACGAGTTAGCAGCAAGTCTGTAGTGGACTAAGGATTCGTGCATCACGTCGGGCTCACCAATTTGTAGTGGACTGACCACTACAATAATGTCCCCAAGAATGTTGAAGAAAAGGCACAGGAGATGAAAGGTTTATCGCGGTAGTCAAAAGGGTGCACGAAGGTACATGGTAGCAATCACGGAACACGAATCAACGGAAAGTGCGTTATCAAGGTCAATTGGTATGCACTGTAAAACAATGTTGTTACACAGCCCCCATCCAAGAAGGCTGGTCAGAGGAGACTTCTGATCAGGAATTGACAATTGAACTGGCCAAGCGGTGTCAGGTCGTTCCAGGCTGGAACATAGTCTCTCAGCAACCAGTCACTTCGAAGTCAGCCAAGGCACTTGATCTGCGTGGGTCGATTGTCGGTGGTGACCAGGGTAGGATACACGAAAACCGATAAGTACTAAGCCAAGTCACGTCTCACATGGAGTGAACGTGCTGCCGGAGCCGAATCACATGGGGTGAACGAGCTGCGAGCGGGAATCGCCCGTCTGGCATGGTCTTAGTATGAACCCAGTAGGAGCAGATGTAGGCACATCCGTAGGCTTGACAACAAAGAACCAGAAGCTTCGAAAACATAGTCCGTGCTGAGAAGTTCTGCACCCCCAGGGTCGATGGCGAACGGCCTCGCCTGGAGAAAGCTGAGTGGCGTGTAGTCGGGCTGGTAAGGACCTTGTCTGATAAGTTTCGTGTTGGGCGGGGTGTGCTGATGGTAGGGGCTACCGGGTAGGATGGCGACAAGCGTCGGCGATCCGGGGGTGGCGCGTGTCACGGTTTCCACAGCGGGAGGTGCATGTGTACCGGAAGGGATAAACGAAGAATGCTTGTATTTCGGGCTACCGGATAGGATGGCGACAAGCGTCGGTGATCCGGGGGTGGCGCGTGCCACGTTTTCCAAAGCTGGAGGTGCATGTGTACCTGAGAAGTGAGAAGAAAAAACTCTCTGGTGCATGGGTTTATGGCCACGACCGAGTTATAGTGAATAGGTACAAAAAGCATGCACGGGATGTACCAAGCGATAATAACGTGTTAAATACCCGCTACATAATTGGCAAATGTACCGTTCCGGACTCTACTCACTGTGGAGATGACGGATTGCGGGTAAATACTTGATGTACACGTCATTATTATCAAAGTGTCATGCTGCACGTACCCACTGGCTTTCGGCCATACTACTTTTTCCGTGACAAACGTAACGCAAGCACGAATGTCAGGATGGGAAAGATTGCGTATGGTGTGACTAATGCGCCGTCTAAAAGCAGACAGGTTAAGTAGTCGGAAAGCGCTTTGCGATAGGTCGCAGAGGATATTGCCCAAGCCATCGGGTAAGGGGAGAGGTGTGATAAAAGAATAGGCGTCCCAGAGCTGTGCGATGCCGGCATCGGTAGCTTGCACTGCAGCGATTTCGCTGAGGTCGAGGGAGAGTGGCCAGTCTATCACACGCGTTTCAGAGGTAGGAAATGTGGCACCTAAGATATATCGTATGTCAGTCGTAAAATGACTGCCAAAATCCTGGTGCATAGTCTCTCTAGGAGAGTACCTACCCGACGATACGTTGATTGATGTACGAGGGGCTTACAAGCAGTAAACAAAGTAAACTGTCTGCCCTGTAGATTGTGTTCTAACCCGACTTGTGAATTGATCAACAAGTGTAGTTATGTGATGCATATGACGTTTTGATGTAAAACGTATCAAAGAAGGTAAAAAATTATCCTGAAATAACGCCGATGTTAATCGGGTAAAGACGTACCGGAAAAAATCTCGAATTGTGCGTGGATATTGGGCTCACCGATTGTAGTACATGAAGGATTCGTGCATCACGTCGGGCTCACCAATTTGTAGTGGACTGACCACTACAATAATGTCCCCAAGAATGTTGGAGAAAAGGCACAGGAGATGAAAGGTTTATCGCGGTAGCCAAAAGGTTGCACGAAGGTACATAGTAGCAATCACGGAACACGAATCAACGGAAAGTGCGTTATCAAGGTCAATTGTTATGTACAGTAAAACAATGTTGTTACAAGTCGCAGCGCACACGCTGAATACTGAGCGACATAAGGTTGAGGCGTAGAGCTCTCTCGATATAAGGAATTGATTTCAATCCTTGTACTCTATTCGTCTCCCACCGTTGCACTTTTTCCAGCTGGTCACCTCCCTTAATTTGCGGCTAGGTTGCTGGTCTCACGTATGTGGAATAAAGAATGCGAAACATTAGTGGAGTAATACCTGAGAACGACCGGTTTGCGGCAGCAGTTTTCTGTTCGTATCCTCTTTGGATTTAAGCGACCGAGTCACAATTGTACCCAGGTCACGTTCAATATCAACCCATTTCAGATGATGATCCCAGAGGAAGTACGCACCTTCAGGCGTGGTTCGCCCCAAAGGAATTACTGCGCATTTCTGTCGGGTTTACAGGAAGCTGCCATTTTACCGTAACAAAATAAATTATCCAATGATGGAAACAGCATACCACAGATGTTGGATGAATCTGTAAATTTAACCTAAATGCTGTACATATCAAGGATTCAAGGATTCAAGGATTTATGGCTTAAAAATGTATATACTTTACTACACCACAGGATGACGGTATGAATGAAAATGTGAAAAATATAATATTATATAATAAAAAATAGAAAATATCAAATGTGAGGCTCACGAATGATGTTCGTTTGCAACTGCAAGTCCAATTTCGCTTTAAAAATCGCCAGGCAAGTAGAGTCCACCCCATGTTGAGGTAAGGAATTTCAAAGAAATATAGCACGTACGGCGAAAAAATGGCGCCGACAATCAATACGGGAACTTGGGACGTAAAGGGATAAGGTATGTCCGCGTGTCGCTTTCGAATCACACACATCAAGCAAGTGTTTCAGTGGATGTCCTTCAGAATAATATCGCGTCGTATCCTCCTTTATGTAAAGTCACATAGACCCAGACGTCGCAATCTTTCGGTGTCTAAGTAACAGACGTTAATGCATGAACATCTATTTAACTTCTTCGTCCAGTCGTCTAACGCTATGAGAAGATTCGTTAGACAAGAGCGATGAGATCGAAATCCATGCTGCACGGGCGAAAACAAATTACGCACCAGGTGGAGGAATATTGATTGTATCACCTTGTGAACTGTATCGATTTGCATATATTAAAATTGCGCTTATCTTTCTGCGAATGTATTATAACAAAATAATGACGAGTCGTAAAGAGCCAAGCGAACAAAACACAGGATACTAAAACAGTATTATAATAATTCATGTCTAGAACGTTTTAATAATTCGAAGCCCTCGTCCGTGAGGTCGACATGCTCCGTGGCAGGATCGAGTCAGTCGAACCGGTGGTGGTGGGCCAGATGACGTACGATAGTGTGTACACAGGTTGATTGTGGAGAGTTTCGTGGCAGGCAGCTGTCGATATGACATTATGGGCATGCCGGCAAAGAAGCATAGCTACCATGACAAAACGAGCAAAGCTCGTTACGCGGTGTGTTTCAATCAAAAGGTTAGTCAGCCTCAATGGAGGACAGAAGTCAATGCGCACTCACTCACTCACTCAGTCGTCTCCGTGCCGAGTGGCACATGAGGCGAAGACAACCCCACGCCAGTAGTTCCGGTCTGCCGCTGCTTTCGTTGCCGTCTGCACCGTGAATCCTTGTGCATGTAGTTCGCGTTTCAACGTTTTGCGCCAAGTTTTCTTGGGCCGTCCCCTTTTTCGTTTACCTTGCGGAAGCAAGTGAATGGCTACCTTCGTATGCGAACTGGGATCCATCCTGCAGACATGACCGAGCCATCCTTATCGTCGTCTTTTGACTACGGTAGATATCACGTCCAGACCGGTTTTTCTCATGAGCTCTTCATTCGAAAAAGTGTGTGGCCAAAACATTTTTAGAATCCTTCTCAAACACTTAGTTTGAAACACGTTCATTCTGCGCTCAATGGCAGCGGTCGTCTTCCAGCATTCCGATGCATACAGCAACACACTCAGAACGTTGCTTTTGAAGAGTCTGATCTTCGTGTTAATGCTGAGAGCGGAGGATTTCCAAATGAAATTCAGCATGCAGAATGCTTGGTTCGCCTTCCCGATCCTTATCCTGACCTCATCTTCACAGTCACCATTTACAGTCAGTTTGCTCACAAGGTAGACTGTATTTGTAACCTCACTGAGCGGTTGACCGTTCACGAACACTGGTGGTTGCTCCGGAACATTTTCCGCATTACCTCCGATTTACCAGCGTTAATTTCTAAACCCACCGTCTTGGCCATTGCTGATACTCGATCGCTCTTCTTCTGGATGTCACTGATCTTGCACAAGTGTTACAAAATTTCAAACCGATGCTACGAGAAGCACAGATAACGCTAAATTTCTCCTAAAGAATTGAGGGAGTGTCACTGGCTGGTAGACATTTAAGATAGAACTCGTGACTAACTGGAGCCCGGAATTGACAAGTATGCTATGAGTGCGGTTGATGTGCTGGATGTGGAAGCGCGTTCCATGAAAGAATATATATATATATATATGCCACTGTTTCTCATGTGAACGGAATCATCTTTAATTGTTCTATTGTAGGATGTAAATATGTGCATCAGTCGGCAATATGTTTGTGCTGCTTAGTTTGAGAGAATGCCAATTGGATAACAAAAGGTAAATTTTTAATCGTTTGGTGACGTTATGTAGGAAGAACTGCAAAAAAGCCTCTCGATGTACCAACAAACGCACTCTCCTATTCCCCTGCAATAAAAATGAGATATGTCGAACCACAAGCGACTTCTTGCTGTAGCAGCCGCATGTTATCGCGCAACTTTTGAATATCCACGGAAATTCTCCTAATCCAGTTTGAGAACGCAGCACAATGGCGTTCGAGTATAACTTTATTAACCAATAAACAAAGGCAAAAAAATATAGTCTGTCATGCAAACCAGGCAAAATATACATCTCCGCAGATCATTTCACGTGAACGCTCAACTAATATAAATCCACCGGAGTGTCCTGCGGAGCGTTCTCTTCATCAAGACTCAACCTTTTTAAAACCGACAGTTAACGGTATGTCTGGTATAAACTCCTCTGACATTAACAAGGCTACGAAGACCAAGCCGTCTGCTCATCAAAAGGTTCACCTGAAACCATCTGATTCAAATCCAAAGGTCACAGTTCAAAATACCCCAAAAAATCTTAGTGTAATTTGTACCAACATACAGGAGCCCAGCGAGACACTATTTGCGAATAGACAGAGACACGACCAACATCTGTACGATGATTCGTTCGGAATCCATCAGACCTATAGCAGTTATACGTTCGATTAGCTAACCTAGCTCCCCACATTTCGGTGAACCACGTCTACTGAAAATAACACTAAACAGTAAGAAGCATATAGAAACTATTCTTTTAAATTCTTACTTGCTACGTGAGTTTCCAAAGTGCAATACTCGTATCGGCGCCGACATACCTTGGCGGGGAGGAAAAGGGTGTCTCGATGTTCGTAAGAATAGCAACGAGCGCAGCCGAATCCAGCCTAATCTAGGAATTCCAGAGGCTGCCAATACGAGAGGTGCTGTTAAGCCACCACGATACGACTACAAACAGTGTCCCTCCAGCTCAGATACGATATGCGCGCGGTAGTGTGTTATTGTGAGTACCTTCAAGATACACCGGTCATCAAATTACAAAGGTGACGGACCACCTCCTTCAAACTCACTTCCCTACTTAGTGCAATGACAGAATTCGTCAGACATACTTGGCGAGTACACAGGAAAAATATGCCTAGCGACTTCAGAATGAGAACATTGAAGGCAGTCTCGGAAACACAAGCTGGAGCATTGCCGCGCTAAGACACGGAAAACTTAAACTCAAAAGTCGTTTCAAATAACCACAAAGGTGCGGCTCTCAAGGGGTCGGACCAATAGACACCATTCGCAAATCATCTTTATATACCAAAACCGGTAGAGGCTGTTTATTCACAACTGTGCATTGTTTGCGAAACAAAATAGCGGAATTAACTTATATCAGCAATCAATTTTTTGCTAACATTACAGCAGTCACAATCTGACCCTTCAATGCCGTCATTCCCGATTAAAATGTCGCCAAAAACGTGTATGCTTATACTTATGTGGAACAGCCTAACGCCAGAAATCTTTTCCTCATCAAACGAAACGATATTCAAGCAAACGTTACGATCTTTTATCTTGAAAGAGGTGTGTTGGCCCCAGTCTAGTGAAATCCTATAGTGATTCCTTATAACTCACATACTTGGAGAAACAAATATACCCAAACATCTATTTCCGGTCGAGATTTCCTCCCTCCATGTCAAAATGGGAATTACGTTTGCTCCTATCTTGAAGCACATGGGCGCAAACATTAAAGTAACGATTTGTTTAACATTCATATCCTAAGGTATCGTACAGTTATTTGCTTTTATCACCATAAATATTGAATCTTGAATTATCCGAGCACTGCAAACCAAAAGCAGCAGAAACATTTCATCGAATGATTCACAAGAGGCATTCAACAATTGGTTCGATTGGGCTATTAACCACAGAGGTGATCCTCTCCATTGGCTAGCAACTCGTTAACATTCGTATCAAGATGGAAACGTCGTATTTACACACTGGTTATTTTCGAAAACTTAACTGGCCAGAGACATGCTGTTACTAACGCACCTGATATCTTGTTCTTGATACTTTGGAAGAGTTCTGAAGTACTTGCGTCCAATAGTCTTCCTTAAACGGGTTGTTTGTCGGGTTGTATTGGCATTTTAAGAAGTGTCATATGTTCTAGATCATCCTAGTAAGTGAACAATGAAATGAAGCAGCGTAAAATGTGCATGGCCTTCCATGCAGTCGCTTTCTCACAATAATTGGTTCACCGTGAAACGTCAAGAAAATAGATAGACATCATTCATAAGCGCCTCGCACGTGACTTGGGGGCACTTTGTTTATTAACACGAAGTTTCTTGTCCTGCTTTATAGGAAAACATTGATTGCCGCTGTGCGACTGTTACAAGGCAAAATCAAACTAAGATTATGGCCTCTGTATGATTACAGCAAACAGTCAAAAACTAATTATGGTGTTTATAAGTGGATAAGATGCGATTAGGTCGCTACGTTGGGCGCACATCGTCCTTGGCCTGGAATTATTTGTCAATAGGTATCTGAACACGCTGGATCGTTGTACGAACCCAGTTTAACACTGGCTTCTATATTTAATATGGTTTATTACTTTCTAACGAGTTGAAAGTCAAGTGAGTTTATTGCCCCCGCCTGATAACGTTGAAGAGCCAGAAACCGGACGTGGATCGTAAGAATGTCGAATAGCAACAACAAAGTGAAATCTCTAATTGTTTGGCAATATAAAGTGAATTTTTGATTGCCAACTCTTTTTGTTCACCGTTTCTAAAGTAATGGATTAATGAGATCAGAGGCTTAACAAAATTTTTGTACGATTGATGAATCACACTTAAATAATCACGATTAAAATATTGTATCACACTACTTACGAGTAAGCCAAATTAATTGATAATGCATGCACTGTACAATAGTGCCAAAATTAGTACCTCGGATGATTGGCCGCACAATAAATATAAGTTAACATATAAAATCATTGGAATTGATCAGTTTCAAGAGTGCGCACTGTCCTTGGACTTACACAACTCAACCGTATCTTTTCATTTTACTTTTCATTGTTATCCTTCTGTCAACAACGCTAAACGAAAGCCTAAGCATTATATTTCATCCCTCTCTAAACGTTCATTTTCAGCCTCCTGCTTGCACTGAAAATTCACCTAATAATTTTGAACCGAAAATGACATTCCTACCCCCAAACGTTCAATTTATACGAGCAAATGTTCAGGTGAATATTGTTGATCTGCATAACAGTGTGCCCAATTTATCAAGTATAAATGGTAAGTCCCAGAATGAAATGGCACAATTGTAACAATAGAAACTAAAACCTTTTGAGTGCCCCATTTTGCGATTCTGAGTTCAGCGACTCGCTTGGTTTTCAGTTAAATCTTGGAGTCAGTTATACATGTATCTCGTTCGAGAGAAATTATTTGGACACCGATTACTGGCGTGGTGCTATTTCCTTAAGTAGTGTAGCATCTTGTTAGAAATTACGTTACGAAAGCAGGGCCTTTCAGCAATCCTGCCCACCAAAGTATCTTGGTGTAACCGTTCCTGATAACCAATTCATATCATCTAAATTTTATACATGCTAACATACGTAAGATTGGTTTTATGAGTCTTGTCTCCACTTAATTAACAGTAAGCTTAAATTCATTTTTCAATTAGCCATCTCTTTAATCTTTCCCGTAACTTTTTTCAAAAATCTATCCATAAATTGTCCCACAATCTTATCGAAAGATTGCACAACTATGTATTAAAATATTAGAATGTTGTAGATACCCTAGAATCTGTTTGCAAACAACTCTTTTCTTCGTGTGATCTACCTAATAGTGTTAAGCTTCTCCAGAATTCTTACCCAACACAAAACGACCTAGCTGAATTTCTGGGTCGAAACATGTTACAACATACAACAGGTCCATATATATCTCACACCAGATTCGTCTCAAGATATCTTTGCCAAAGGGATTATCTTCTCATATTTGAAGATCAATTTACCTCGTTGATACTTTTGCTATTTATATTAAACATTAATTCAATTATGTCACAATTCCATTCATTTTTTGTTCATTTATTTATTTAATGATTGACTAATTCACCAGAAAAGATTCTAACAAATCGTCTATCCTTTTTTAAATGTAATAAGTGTGTTTCTTCTGA